>JAUUEB010469181.1:0-11731 GCA_032362205.1 Clione limacina | reverse complement strand
TGGTTTTTGTACAACACTTATGCATTGAAACCTCAGTGGGGAATGAATAATCCCTTCTTCTTCGTCTTCTCTTTTTTTTTAGAGGAAATCGGGTAACACCGATGTGACGAAGTCGCTAGTTATAAATAAAGACGTAGAAACTTGCTTTGAACCGCGCTCTCTATACCATGGTTATATCTTTACTACATCTTTCTCATATTTTTGGCCAAGTCGTAAACATTTTTAATAATCAGAAGTCATATTACTTATAGTGGACCAAAGCTCTTGAAAACTTGTTTTGATTACATTGATAACAATCTGATTTTGTCAAAAAGTTTTTGAAATTATGAATTGTTAGTAACCGTTTTATGGATTCTGCCCAACAAGAGGTTGTTTCCGCAGTGTTCAAAAAGAACTTTGAGATTTAAAAAAAAATTATATCACACCAAAGAACACTTATCTCTCCAATATGTTGTCGGTTATGTCCTCTTATGATGACATGGCAGATTCTCAAAAAAGTCATAGCACATCATTTTTTTAAAGTTGTCTTCTCATCATTTCCTCCCTTAAATACTTTCTTTCGTGCTTGAATTTTGTTTTAAATTGAAATAATTGAGAGCGGTGAATTACCTGGGCGGTATTACTAGCTAAGTGATTCACTTCTGGAAAGATGGATGCAAGTGTCATTTCCTGTATTTTTCATATTTTACCCGAGGATAGATTACAAAACATGCCCGTGCGATAAGGATTTCATTTCAAATGTGTTTAAGTTGGCAGACATATTTATTAGACAAAACTAGAAAATAATAAAAATACAATCCGCTGGGAGTTGAAGATCGCTAAGAATATGTGGGCTTTCTGTCTTTTAGTTTTCACACATGGTTGACTAGTTTACAAGTACCACGTCATTTTTTAATATTAGTCTCCGATGGAATATCTTAGATTTATCAATTTCTATGTTCCTTATATTATTTTCTTTACTCTTTCTATTATGAACTAATGTCTATGCTTTGTGACTCTGGATTATAGCCCAAGAGACCAGATATACTGATAATGACTTTCATGTTGAAGCACTTTAAATGTTGTTCATGAACTGTATATATTATTCATGAAAGTTGACGAAATTTGACTTAAAGTAAAAAGGCATTAAACACTTCATTAAGTCTTTTTTGAAGATTGTTTGACTTACATCTGCGATAAGACGAGCCACACGGCGACATTTTAGTTTACCTTAATATCTTTCCCTATAAAGTATGTGTATATCGTATTTAACAGTAGGAGATTCCAGAACACGTGTTTAGCTAATTATTTCTAAAAAAATATATTTTGCTGTCGATAAGTTGGGGGAATTATTGGGCGTTATATTTTTCTGACGTTGGCTCAATTGAATCAGTTTAGAAAAAAACAAAGACTTTATTTCGTCTAAGTCATAATGACTGTTTTATGGGTGAAGCCATACGATACATCGACTTGATAAACACAGATATATTTATCTGTTATCATAAGTTCACATACAAAGATCTGTTGATATAATCTTTTCTTGAACGCCCAGAACGAAGGTAAAATGTCCTCAATTTATTGACGGGATTTATTCAAACATGATAATCGCATGAACCATACTAATAGGTTGGGGTATTCTATGTTCTATAACTGGTTATATGGCCTCCATCTTTTTCTACTGACCGTGTGCTGTTCTTTCTCTTGTGGTTACAAACATAACTATTCAAAAATAGTAATGAATCTTTTGACTGTGAGGTAACAGGTATTTCAGTTAATGTACAGGTACAAGAAAATACTATTTTGTTGTTGTACCAAATAAAAGGAGCAATAAGATGTTATATATCATTCAGTGTTAACTTAAAATGTGTTACTCGGTATATCATTAATCCGTCTTTCGCTGTGGATTTGGTTGTATTGATACGTTTTTATTGTGACTCAGCATTCAAAGACACAACACAAATTGTGTAAAAGTAAAAGTATTGGCAGGTTTTTATTTAAAGACAGCCTTTGAAAACTCAAATTGTATAGTCTGGAATACAGACTGCATAGGGGGTTGGATGGGATGATTAAGAAAACTTCAATGAGAAGTTTAAAAAAATGTGACAAGTTTTCTTCTCACGTACTTAAGGAGCAAAATAAAGGTAAAGAATGATAGTTTTTTTTATGTTCAATCAAGACGTACAACATTATATAAGCGCGTACAAAAGAGTATAGATTCATCACATATCTAGGCAGACAAAAGATGAAAAAACGCAGTGAAAGAATACAGGAATGCAGGAATGCAGGAACTAAAAGTTATATGAAGGGTAGAAAGAAAACATTAAACTCCCCTTGATTTGTTTTTTAAAACAATCCGAGCTTGAAAGACATAACATTAAAACTAGCTAACTGACGTACCATCGAAATGAGCTAAATACGCCTCGAAAAATAATGTTGACACCTGAAGGGGCGAGAAAGCTTTAATAACTTAATAACTGTTAAATGAACTTCAGTGTGGGGAGACCGATTGGTCATTTTCATCGTGGCTTTTACTAGCACAAATTGTCGAATGCATTCACTGCCTGGACGTTTTTATTGGCATGTTATTGAACGTTTGAAATGGTCTGAACTGATAGAGAAAGACTGAGCTCATGGGATTGTGTGTTGAAAAATGGATCATCCGCTTTAGTAATTAAGATGGGTAACAATGTATCAATTGATGCTCTGAAAAGAAGAGAGTTATCTTAAGAGAATGAATTCAACGAATAAACAAATGTTTTGAAAGGGATGAGTAGGAATTCAATGAAATCTTTAATATGTAATATATTGCTTGTGTACTAACGAAATTGCAAAAATCAAATAGACACCTAACATCAAACCTTTCTACTTTTCCAATTTAGTTTAAAGTGATTCGGACAAATGAAAAAAGAAGTATTGTTACCTCATAAAATGCAATAACATATCCCAGTTATACTACACGACTACTTAAAAGACTTTGGTTAGGATCACCGATAATTAAAATGAATCATTCGATTTATGCTTGAGTTAAATTAAAGCTTAAATCTTACACGAACGACGCACTTCATGAGTCCTAAATCATTTCTTAGTTCACAACTGTTATATGATCTGTGTTATGGAAACCAAACACAGCTACAACATCATAGCTCTGTTATGTTTAGAAATTGAAGGAATGCATCAGCAAACAAACAAAGCAATTAAATTGAACGATTAACTGTTTTAGAAACTTTTGTGAATACGTAACAGAAGAGATAAGTTAAAGGAAATGAGATGTGAGGAAATTAAATGTGTCTTTTTCTGATAAAAACGGATTAAATAACTAAATAAAAAATATGTGAACGGGACAGAAAAGTTTAACTCAATATATAGTTTAAGAAGTTGAATGATAAAGGTGAGACGTGGAGCTCTAAGAATGCGCTTTGTTCCACATAACAATGCGCTATATTCCAAGCTTGATCCGTTCTTTACATCTATGGTTTATATATAAAAAAGGCCAGAGTATGTTATCCTGGGGACGATGTAACTTAAACATTATACATTATACATTATACATTATACATGCTACTACACGTGTGAGGCTTATCACTCATATATCCTTGTCAGTTAGTTTATACTGATAGCATGTCAGTAAGTCTTTGCACATATCCCTGAGGGCAAAATAAAATAAATATATGGTAAAAGCAATGTATCTACAAATAAGGACGTCAATACAAACTTACTACTGTACTGGTAACAGAAAAATGGCCAACTGTCCGCAAACAAACGCTTGTTCATACTATTTTACTCATTTGTTCAATTGATCACCTCTGTTTTCTCTCAACACGGTTTTCCTGTATCTTATTTAAAAGCGTCGTTGTGAACGTTGTCCTGACGTAAAGTTATGACCATGGTTACAAATACAGGCAAATAAAAATGTGTGTGCCTGGCTCTGGTGTTGATATTAAAAAGATTTGATAATTGCAAATATGCTATTTGTTTAAATACAGATATTCTTAGATCTTCTGTGTTTTTGAATTGCAGGGTTTAAACGCTACCAACGTTTTGTTGCGTGTCGAGAATATTTCACTTTGGAGGTAATGTTTGAGAGCCAAGGAAGATAGTAAGATCAATACATTTCTTAAGAAGGGGATCTCTGAATCAGACAACCCTTTTCCTTTCCCTCTAGTAATTTGTGGGTGACCAACCTTCTATTAATATACTATTTTTAACATTACGCTTTAAATAACCTTCTCACTTAGAATAATAGATAAAGCTTACTCCTGTTAGTTTGGTGTCTTTTTCAGCTATTGTAAACTTAATCCTTTTTAAAAATACGTTTAACGAATAAACAAACGTTCAAAGGATGTTTGTGATTTAAAAGAAACGCTGACAAATTTACTTGACAAGTGTCCAAAAATTTAAGATGTTGCTATGTGTCTGTATTTACTTACTGTGTTTGTAGTAGTGGTCGAGTAAACTGAAAATGAGTACTCGTAGAGAGTACAACCACGCACATCAGTCACAAGTAACAAAGAACATATAGCAAACAACTCAAGGGCCATTACTCTGTAAACATATTACATAAGAAAAGTGTGAAGTAAAAACAGTTTAAATACAAAATTAATTGTTAAATTGTAGTTGAAAATAGATAACATTGAAAGAGCAAAGTAAAACGTTAGAAAACAAACAACGAGAGAAAGGAATTTAGAATGTTTAACTTATTCTTTTAGATGTTGCTTATCTTACTTTTTTACTTCTCGAACTGATTTAAGCAGGTAAAGTTGCATCAACTAATCAGTGTTTCTGGCACGCCTTGTTTACGTATAAACAAATCATTGTTGTGCCCTTTCTACGAATGCCTATTTTAAACTAACGAGTGAAGTATGTGTAAACCTTTAACAAATGTTGTCACGTTAACGAAGGCCTGTAACATGTATTTTTGAACTCCCTTCTGATTGCTTGCCAAAATATACTTTCTTCTCTCTGTCATGATGCATCTATAGTTTGACGTGTTGTTAACTATACATAGTTTCGATGGCATGAAGGTGTTAAGTGATCAACAGGACTTTCTTAAGGTTTGAAAAAACAAGTTTTAAATAGGTTGAGACATAACAACGTAATATTGCCTATGCATACTTACAATACCATGAAGTTGTTTGGAAAAAAGGTTTAATTTAGTTTTAGAAATAAGAATTATATTCTCATCGATCTGAAATATTGAACAAAAGTTATATGAACAGGTTTTAAATAACATATTGTTTGTTGATATAACTCATATACTTATCAAGTATGTTATATATGTCGATACATCTTCTTGTTGCATTTCTTACCCTAATATCTCCCTTATATATCCCTCTATCCCTCTCTTTCTCTCTCTCTATCTCTCCCTCTCTTTCTCTCTCGAAAGAAAGAAAAAAGAAAGAAAAGGGAAGACTATAAACAATTCGGAGAAAGGGAGTGCAATATGTGAAAATATTATGTTGGCTATGGTATTTGTGACCTGTTTTTTTTAGAGTTTTACTATAACGACAAAGTGGGTCACCATTACAATAAGATTCATGTTAAAAAAAAATAGTACCTACTGTAAACATATTGCAAGGAGAGGGATCGTAGCGCCGAATTGAGGAAGTGTAACGATGAATCGAGGGAGCGTTTTGCGACCCGAAATTCGAGTTTCTTTATATTTAGAAAGAACACAAATTGATTGGACAGTGTTTTGATTTTTTACATTTTTGCTCTTTGAGAGAGAATTAAGTTGGATGATTCAGACCTTAATTCAGAGACAAAATGAATTTTAATAGAGATACATAATCACCAAGATCAAATGGTTTACATAGTTAAACCGATAAGAAACTTGAATCATCTATTAGAGAACAAATAACATGGGGCCATAATAATAACTTGTCACATAGTTCGTGCCTAATAATATATGTCTGTGTCTGTTATTGATGCTTATGTCTGCTAGTAATTGTTCTCATTTATTTTGCAATTTCAGTAATAGCTTTTTGGTATTTTTTATGTAAATGATGAGATCTGTTTATATGTTTACGGGGTCTGGGTAAATATCCTTGATATGGGGTTGAATATTCAACAGTGTTAACCGTAGAGTCAGCTTGTATCGTATAATCCTCATTGGATAGTTCTGAAATGAAGAATTAATTATTTAGCATGTGTAACATTTAGCTGTAAGTAATGGTCTTGACACCAATTCACAAAATTCCAAATATCCTCCTTGTAGCTATAAAGATCATCTTCTGATTTAATAAGGGCTGGATAGAGGTATCATCTGCACATTTTATTATCGGGATGTTGTCAAATTTTCCCCAACAGTTGTCCGTGTATATAGAAAAAGGGCTGCTGCTAACACAGTTCCTTTGGGGCGCTGTAGTATTTTTAACAATAGGGCGTAGAAGAAGCACAACTGTCATTAAATGATTTGACAATAACAAACTGTGGCCTATTGGTTAAACACTCTAAGATCCATAAAGAAATACTTTTACCGACTCCCATGTCAAGTAACTTTGGTATTAAAACATGGGGTTGGATGCTGTTAAAGGTACTGGCAAAATCATTGAAAAGCGTCCTTACATAGCACTTTAGCATATTCAGGTGTTTATAATTTGTATCAGTGAACAATACAATGGCATCCTGAACCCCCTTTCTGCCCTGTAAGCAAACTGAAAGGAATCAAGACAATGATGACAAACTGACAAAATAATTTTAAAACATATGTCTCCAAACACTTTATGAATACAGGTTACAGAAAACTGTTATTTCAAAAGAGTTTATTTGTTTCACGATGACTCATACTTCATTCACTCATTCGCTATTAGACAACAACTGATAAGTACATTGTATTCCAAGACACCCTTCAGCAATATGAGATCAAGACAAACACAATACTGTTACAGTTCATACATTGTCGACACTTACCTATTATTCAAGGTTTTAGAGCAAGTTATACGAGATAGGTAGGAACTCAATTTGTATCTGTCGCTATATTAAAGAAAAGACGTGCTGAAAAACATCTATAAATATGCATGTGCATGAGTTATGGTTAAACACTATATTACACTATCAGCTGTATACACATTGTTTGTTTGTTTAAGGTCGACGTAATACCAAATCATGCAAACCAAGCCACTATGATTAATTGCATGTATCCCAAGAATAATAATGCCACACCAACGTAATAGGCTAATTGGCTTAGAGCAAGAGCTAGAAAACGATCGATAGGAATAATTATTAGTATTGTCTGCTTGATCATTTTCGTGTCTGTCTCATTAAAATTAACGAGGGTGATTTAAATTGTTTGTGACGAAATACTAATTTCAATATTGCATTTGTATATACAGGTGCAGGGAATGTCATCCAGCGCTTACGTTTTGTTTAAATACGTGTCTATTTGAAGACGTTTTTAATTCAGAAACAGATATGAAATATGCAATGATTTCAAAATAATACTCGTTCCTACATATTTGTTACAATTATTTATTGCTATGCATTGGTGCATTCAGCAAGTTTACAGATACTCCATCATTTATAACATTATATTTTAGTTGTAAGCTAGTATTTTAGCATGACTTTGTGTAAGGTTGAATACAATTTGATGCGAACAAACATTATTAATGTAGACATTATCAATAACAGAACAATGATAAAACTGATAATTTTTAAATGATAATAATAAACAAGATAATACTTCTGCAAATTAACAGCTACAATTATAATTATAAAAAATAACTATAATCAATTTGTACTCGTTGAGAGTGCTACTCCGATCTGAAAACTAGCCTTTTGTTGGTGAACCGCGTTGGCAATTGTTTACTCTGTGACCTTATCGACTAAATGTAGTATCAAAAAAATAGCAACGCGTATATGCTATATATCTGTTAAACGCTAAATAAATTAGCTGAATATCTCATAGAAAATCATAACAAACATAATACCGCAATGAAAACATATCCTGAAATGTCAAACAAGATTTAGATGACATACTAATCCTGACCTTTATATGACATTTACACTTAAAAAGTCATTAATGACAGACATAAATGTTGATAGCTTTTCTTAATCATTCACAATTTGATTCGATTTCTGTTTTTCTTTATGATACTCGGCTAACAATGTTGAGGTCTTTCGGTGCATGGGTTCATGTTACTATGTAATACGGAGTGATTAGTATACGAAATTCATTGGTCGAGTACGTAGCTTTCTGAAGTAGAAACGAACTCAATTTTGTTCTTATAGTAAGTTATTTTGGGATATATCTGACAATTCAAACAACCACTGAATACTTATATATGACAATGATACAATAATGCTATTGTATATTTTACATTTTTTGCTCCGACTGGTTTAAACAATTATGGTAAATATTGTTAATAGAATTTGATAATCAGTATTTAAACAACACACAGTACATAACTTTCAAATGTTTATTCTTGGTACATGACTCATATAAGCTAAATAAATACATACTGTGATTGTTAACTAATGATCTCCAAATTCCTACATTTCACTTACAAAACGAAGACGAGCGTTTAAAGCAATTATCGGTGGTTATCTATGGTTTAGACAATCATGCACTAATGCAGACAGTGTGGAATATACATTACTCAAAACATCTGAGCAATGTGTGCACAATCAGTGTATTATATATATTAGTGAACAAATATATAATAACCATACAGTAAAACAACATTCACCATGAACAAGAGAAAACGTTCATTAACAAACTGAAACAAAGGACATATTTTTTATGTATTGGCTGTGACAAAGATAACTAATTACACAAAACACGTGCTTGATACAAAATGAACTTAAAAAATGCAATGTGATCCACTGTGATATTTGTTTAACAGAGAAACTGTATATTTTCAAGAACATCGCAAGTCCAGAATACGTAAACAGACGTTCGGATATTGCCCTCAAGTGCAAGCACCGTCTAATTATTTTTCGTCTAATAGACTGCCGGCTTATGCAAAGAGAAATAAAATGAAGAGAGCAAAACTTATTTACAGAAGCAAATTTTGGTTAACGTTTTATTGCAGTTTAAATATAAAAACCTGTTTCATCAAACAGTCCTGTTAGCCCATTGTCAGAACTTTGACACTCGTTTGAGGTCTTTGTTGCCAAGTATTCAGTATAAGGGTAATTGTAAACATATGATGGTTCCTCCAGTGTGTCATCTTATTTCCACATAAGGGCTTTTGGTAGAATGGCAAGCTACAGGTGGTGAAACGTATACATATAATTCAATTTCAAATCATAGTTATATTTACATAGTTTTAATCATTTTGGTTTTGCTTCCTCGAATGCCTTATAGCAAACATTGCTTCTGAATCAGTATTGAATACAACTTTATTAGAGTCTTAAAAAGTGTGCTTGCAATTTAAGTGTAATATGTGAAGTCAATAAAAACACAATTTCTAAATCTGTATTTTTATTAATGAAATGATATTTTCAGAGTGGTTATGTTTCTTTTTATTGTGTAAATAAAGAGTGTTGAATTTGCTTGTAGTATTGATTCATTCTTGTGTATATATTCTGTTTGTGTAGGCACGGTGAGATATACAACAAGCTTTTAGTTGTTTTTCATTGTGCTTCAAGGCTGTTTTTTTAAATTACGTTGCTCGTTCCTAACTAGTTTGGACCCTGTTTGGTTAGTATGAATTGTTTCACAAAGTCAGTTTTAAAAGATAAATATTCTTATTTTATTATCAATGTTAGATAGAGTGTAAGTAGTTGACATTAATGAAACATGAGCTATGTAATGCTGATTGATTTGCTATTACCAATGATAGTAAAATGATAGTAAAATGATAGTAAAATGATAGTTGGTAACGTATAATGAGTGTTAATACCAGTGAACATGATACACACAGTGATTTGAACATGTTAGTAATTAGTTATAATTTGTCCGGCCCCTTCGCAGAGAGATCAAAATATGCACAAATGTAATTTAATTTTTATATTTCTGCCTTTTCGGGGTCCAAAAGCGAGCACCCCCTTCCCGGTCCCATAAGGGTACCCACATTAAATAGCCACAGGAAATGTTCCTACTTTTGCACATGGACTTTTGAATTTGCTTTTTGAAAGGATTAAACCTACTTATTCTGCATGGATCAAGCAATTAGTTTAAGAAAAAGGCGCGTTGATAGATTAAATCTGACGCGAAGTCTTTCTGACGAGGAGCAGTATTATGCTCGAAAAGTTGTAATCAAAATAAACAAACCAATTATGTGTTAAAGGTACTTATTTCGAATACAAATTACTCCACCAAGTATGAGTTGAGGCAATACCTTCATGGTCAGAATCATTCAGCTTTCTAAAGACGGTAGATGTGGCTTAAACATTTAAAAAAATGTGATAGATTGTATGTCATTGGAGCAGATGTGTTAAACAAATATATATATCCAACAAAATCACATCTCACCAAAAAATTAACACTGTATCGCAAATATTGAATTGTTTTTACCTGACTGTAGTTAAGTCGTGGCCTCTCCATTTTGTGGCATTTTTTGGGTCAAGTTGTCTGTATTGATCTAACACGCACGCTTAAACCAATTACTAAGTTGGGGATATTTTTATTGTTTTCTCACATATGATTACCAATTTGTTATTTTCCTTTTATAACTTGTATCTGAGTCATTTACTTGAAATCAAATTATTACATTGCATCAGATATTTTCCGTGGAGAAATCAACTTATGTCAAGTGAAATGATGATTTCATAAAAAGGAAAACGTGAGGTATTTTATTTTAGTTGTCCAGTCCGAAATGGTCTTTCAAAGCGAGTATGCTACCCATGATCCTAAAAAGAAAACCTCGTGGGGAACAGCTAAATGTTCTGTCTTCATGAACGAACTAGATTGATTCGACCATGAGTACATACTACAGAGAATAATTAATTCACATTACATCGACAAAGCTTGACATAACTTTAGAATAAAACAACAAGGCAACTTTTAATTAGAGGCTTCTTTAACATTTATTGCATCAACTGACATGCATTTTCTTATGTGTATGCTTCAACGCTGGCCTATTCTGTATTTTTTGTATGTCAACAAATGCATCAAATACTAATTTAATACAAAGGGTTGCAATTCTGACGAATGACACTAGTTTTATGAGTATGTATAATAAAACACGGATCATAACTTTATTACTTTCATCGAAAAGACAATTTTAATCAGACCAGTGAAAACACTTATCGTCTTTACGTGTACAAATGTCTATTATAATTGAGTGCAACATGGTTATCGATACAAGTTAAGCTTGAATAACACGGTAACTATCACTTATGTTTTTGTATCAAATAACTCATGTCATTTATACAAGTCTTCGAATAAATAACAAGTCGATCAATTATTGTGTTCATTATATTAACGATTCACGATACTTCGTGTCTCACATACCGTGCTTTTTAAACAGATATCTCTCATACATTGGCAATGGCTTACATTCTTATGACATTATCTCCTCTCCCTTACGTGCTTTGCCAACTTTGCTTTTAGAGCCAAAATTTAAGAAATCAGTATTTTCTTGGCAAGGTTTGATTAAATCAAATCAATGTTTAGATATGCATTCTCAATAATATGTTTTTTTTTATTATTTTGAAGAAGTATTTATTGTTTAACTATTAAATGATGTCGTTATATACATTTCATTAAAAAAACGAAAATATGATTTTTTTTATTATTTACTTTCTGGTATTCAATATCATAAACAGCATTGAGTATTTATTACAGATTTTCCGGTATAGCGGTAGCAAT
>JAUUEB010469170.1:0-11732 GCA_032362205.1 Clione limacina | reverse complement strand
CAGTTATATGGCTTTGAAGTTTTGTGGTTTATATTTGAGAGTCGTTTACACACATAACAAGATAAAAGCATTAACAGCATGAAAAGTAAATCAATATTAAACGTGTCTCAGAAAACAAAAAAAGAACTACAACATAAACTTCTTAATCAACAATATAGCCAAAATATGTAAAAACAATTACGATGTGATCAATATATGTTATAACAAAAAAAAGAATACAAATGAAATAATGTTATTCATAATATATTAATGATATCATCATTATAACGATTCCATAAGAAACACGGACAAATAGAAACAACAACATTAACAACAACATCATCATCACAAGACCAAAACAACAACACAAACAAGTAATAGTCAACATACAAGTCATAAATAGTTTAATCTTTACAAAACAACTGTTTGCAGAACATATACGTAAACACATAAAAATGATAAAACAAAGTATCAATATTGGTACAACTAGATGATGATAATGATAATAAATTGATAAAAACGAGTCGATAATGATGATGGTTGTATATTTACATTGTTAACATGAATTAATCGTTGAGTTGTGATTATGAAAAAGGTAAACATACTCACACTGTCAAGTGATAAATCCAAGATGTTGGTCGTTTAAGAAAGTTGCATATCCGAATTTGAAGTGAACGTTACCTCATATTTTTGGAATTTGTTTTCGTAATTAATTTGTTATCCTATGAGTGGGACACTAGTGTATCTAGTGCCATCCTTATATCCATGTGGATTATGAGACCTTTGATCATTCTCCCCATCACAGTTCATGACAGCGAAGTTGTCTATGAATAATTATTCCAATTCTACTAAGAATTCCCTGGTGTGGTTTAAGTGAAACCAGCTTCAGAACCATATGAATTGAAGGATGAATTGGAAGCGGGGAGATGCGAAGACAAACGTTTGTCAGCTATTGAGTTAACTGGGGAAATTTGATGAGCTAACATGCGATTATAACCACTGAAGTTACCCGAGCCATCGAAACATTGATTTCTTCTTATCTTCTTATACGACGTAGTTTCGTTACGAGAGCTTACTGGCAACAAAGATGTTGTTGATGAATAAACACAACTGACGACAAAAAGCTACAATATAAGTTTGAATTGTTTGGGTACGTTGTGTGCTCCGTTGGGCAATCAACTCCTACGGGAAGTCTAACTGGTTGTAACAACGGGTGAGCTTCATAGACACTTTAATGATGGATTGATTTACTTACAATACTACTGTTGCATATCCTAAAAAAGCATTGCTTATGCAACGCGCTTTATCTTGTGTACCATTTACATTATCATCTTTAGACGACGAAGTCCTAAAATAAAGTTGTTGTTATGGGACTACTAAATATTGGAAAATGTCAATCTCTAAGAATTCCACCACTTCATATGTGTATCTTCTTTTAGGACGAGAGGTTGAATGTCCAGCACCTTGCAACCGTAGAGAATTATGTTATCCTAAATTTATTGTCTGTGTCGAATTTATGAGTGTCAGAATCAATTTTCTGAAAAAGTGATCTATTGGTAAACGCAAAGTGACTGTAAACTTGTTTTGGAAGTTATTTTGTCACCTTAGCTGGCCTTATCTGATTTAAATTGTCACACGTGTCGTAAGGGCTTACATTAGACAACGAGGTGTAGACGTCTGTATTATGTCTGGTTGGTACATGAACTAAATACCTTTATTGACCTTTTTAGATGACTCTGTTGTGTGTGGGTGGCACGTCTGAGGAATAAGCTTAGTGACCGCATTGATTATAGAAGCGTTGTCAATGAGATCAGTACATTGCTGACCCGAGCCTTAGTCAAAAGACAGTGTGCCACAAGAGACTGATGCTGGAGTGAAATACTCTGGAATAGTTTTAGATAATACCGAGTACCAAGCACGAAATGATAATTGCAGTTTGATTGACGGTACTTTTTTATATTATTACATTCATAGACGTCATTTTACCAACTTATTTGACTGAATGATGATTGATTCACTTAATTGTGAATGGATAAGGTACAGTCGGGACGTTATACAATGGATATTGATTTCGGCTTATAGCAGATGAGCTTATAGCTAAATGAAATTCTTGAGGATTGTATGGATAAGAGGGTGGTTTCGATACTTTTAATTTTAACCACAATCACGTTTATATAATTGTCGTTTGTAATAATTAGCTGGTACTTTTGAATTAAAGGGAATAACAGCTGTAACGTAGTTGCATTTTATTACTAGGTCATCACTACCAAACAGACAACGCGGGCCGCATTAATAATTATCATCATCTGTTTTGGCCACATATTTGCCATGTCATTTTGCTAAATAAAAGACCACTTGCCACATTGGTGTATTTGCGGATCAAAAAGCAAAAGTTAAGACAGTAATCTATCGTATCCGGAAACAATGTCATCACAGCCTCTTCCTATTATATGAGATCCCGAATGCAAACACTTGGCTGACATTTGCACGATACACTATAACACAAAAAAGTACAAAATGCATAGCTTTGAAAATACTCATTTTATTTGAGTATAAGTGATGAAATCATCTTGGAAGGTTAACAAAATTGATAGTTGTAATAAATAGACACTCAAACACACATAGTGCTGCTTTGTACACAACATGAGTAGGTTATATAAACAAGTATCAAATAGTTGTATAAATATATCGGAGAAAAGATTGTGGACCACAAACCAGTTGAAACAAACACTTTGAGCAGTGCATTTTTTTCAGAGACAAGATGAAGGGATGTTGAATTTAGATCAAAAAGGTGTCATGAACATTCAAAAAACGAAATCACCAAACGTGTTTATACTAAAGGCACACACACAAAGTGTACATGTTGTGTATCAAGCACTTAACGTTTCAGACTAAAAGCAAAGCAACGAAATAGAATCACCTCAAATTATGAGGTTGTGTACTAAAGCTATCCAATTAAAACATATTTGTTCTTTACCTTTTCCTCACTACGGCATGGATTTTTACTTACATTTCTTTTTAAAAAGACTTAATAAGTTCAAAAATCGTATTCATATATACGCGTCCATACAAATGCTGTTTATTTGTCATTATCAGATAAAGACGTTATAAGACGCATGATAACATCAATGAAACTATATTTGTTCACATTTTCCACAGGTCTTGCAATTGATGATTTGTTTACATGCAGTCTTATATTGATTACATTTAATAGGTTCGAAAATGTTATTTATTCCACGCACAATCATTGTGTGCAGTGGTATAATTTCTTCTTGTCTGTATGTGTGTCTGTGTGTCTCTTTACGCGATAACTTGAATAATTGTGTTCGGATCTCTTTCATTTTTGGAAGGATGATATAGACCAAACATATAATTTCTGCTATTTAAATAAAAGCATTTTTGTGATCTTTGTTAATTGTTTGCTAACACGTTGCGATTCCATCGTCAAAGATATAAATCTGACATATTGCTTAATCCGTTGGTCCCTAAAAGCTGGAGTATAATGTTTTGAAAACAAAACAGTATTAGCAGAGTTATGTAACTTTTATCATTTTCAGGTACGTTATTTAGGCAGTGGACGCATCGTTGGTGATAATACTCTAAAATATTGTACATGGGCTCATCTAAGGACTTTCTACAAATATTTTTCTCAATTTTTTGAAAAATATGTTTACAGAGTTATGGCACTTGACTTGTTTGCTATGTTCTTTGTTACTTGTTACTTTTTGTTGTTGTACTCTCTACGAGTACTCATTTTTCTAGTATTTACTAGTAAATCGAAAAGAAAATGTACATTTATTTTGTATCTACAATCTTCATCCACATTTGTACCACGAAGAACATACTTTATACATACAAGCTAACGTGAAAATGCACTTCTTTTCAGTCAAGAAATACCCCCCCCCCCTCTAATTACTTTTGTACATTGATATTTATGTAACAAGCTGTTTGTGCCAACGCAAACTTATGCATACAATGTTGGAACCTGTTAAGATTTTTCTTTATGTAAGACCAATAGCAAACTAATTGCCCATATTGAATATGATTTCCTATTTGTATATATGTCAAAACGAATATGAATTATTGAAAGCTGTTTTGGAAAAAAAAGTTCAAAGAATAATAATTATTGTTTTTAAATCCATACATATTTTTTATCCATAGCCCAAATGCAATTTGAATATGCATATGGTTATTACAAAACTCATAGTAAAACACTAGTATTGAAACACTTTTACTAAATCATGATACTATGAATCCTAAGTCGCAATTAGAGATTTGGACAATATGGAGTTTGGTGGCATAAATAGATATCATAAAGATATGTTGGCAAACTTATTTGTGGAAAGTTACTGCGTAGCTATCTACGAATTTAACAAGGTCAAACAATGTTTAGGTTACATAATACAACAAACTACATGATAAGCTAAAGTGTGTATTATTTTTTAAAAATTACCAAGTATTAGTAGCTTTGAGCTCCAGATTCTAGCTGAGAAATAAATTGATTACAAGCATTTAATGTTAGTAACCATGTTTAAAAGATACTAGCTCTGCCCTTATTTAACATGTGTCATCCTCTTAGCGCTAGATCAGTCAGCATTGACAGTTTGTTTGACCATTTTTCATGATTATATATTTTTGACAAGTGTTTATAAACAAAGTAATTAAGTGATATGAAAAAGACATTTTTACATTATTTATATCTGATACACAAATTTGTTAATTGTGCAAATATTAAATTACAAATGTTATGGCTTAATACTTAAATAGATATAGACGATATAGAAGCTGAATGTTAGATAAGTATTTGTAATAACCCCAAATATCTATATCGAATTCATACACTTTTAAAAATCCACACACATGTGATATTCATACATAATTCGATCTCATACATATTTCGAATTCATACGTATTTCAAAATAATTTCAATTTTAGTTAAATATTAAATTCATACATATTTCAAATACATACACATTTATTATTCATAGACATTTCAAGTTCACATATATAAGGTTTTAACACGCATAATGACACGCTTAGACGACATGCATATGCCAAATTCATACACATTTTGAATTCATACAAATTGCAAAATAATACGCATTTAATAATTTAAATATACTCAATAAAAGACCATCGTTAAGCAGATCACAGGTGCAGTTATAGGCGCTGAATTTCAACTCACAGTTCAAAACATGTGAATGGAAGAACTTGAGAACAAACTCAAAGAACATATTGGGATACATGGTAATCGTGGGTGTAATCACTTAATAAATGCACACAAGCAGGTATTTATTATGTTGATGCTTCTCGCTTAAAGCATCTCAATCTTAGATTAGCCGGTTAAGGTCCGTCGTGTAACGAAATGTGGATTTCGAACTACAAAGCGTGCGTATGTCAGTCTGTCAGTCATCACAAAATACCTTGCAATGCAATTGTCTCGATTCATTTACCCCCACCCACACCCCCGCCGAATACATGTTTTTTTGGAACGGTCGGGCGTGTTGTCAGGGTTAACTATCAGTTTTGAATTATTTCTATCTCGAAATTGTTTGCGTTGGCATCTATAAACATTACATATTTTGTCGCCTCTTATTTGTAATGACAATGAATATTATAAAGAACAAACATATCAATCATAAAAAAATGATACTGAGCTGAATCGTATGGCCATTAACTCAAAAGATAACATAAATGGTATAATGAAAGTAAAGTATTTTGTTGAGGTAAGTATCTTAAGAAAGTTGTAAACAAATAAGCAGATAGTATCATACCCTTGAAAGTAGTTCATGAAATTAGACATATCATTTACTTACATATAAGAATGGTTCGAATATAAAAAACATGTCTTACTATTTGATATTTTCTTAAACAATACTCGTCGGTAAAACAGTCATCAATGAAAGCTTTACCTGCCTTAACAAGTATTTAGACCTGGCCCACAGAACCACAATCACGGTACAGTTTTCCTGACCTTTTGTTTTACCAACACATTTTACTTGAGTCTTCCAAACTAATTATATTCATAGACACAATCAATTTCTTAGCAAACAAGTCTTCTTGGTATCAAGGTTTGTCAGCACTTTTTTTCATTTCAGAATGTATTCATAATTCAAGATTAGAATCATAGATAATGAGTTAATTTGTTCACGCCTCTAAAAAACTTTTATATCACCTACTTTCCATAACAAAATAGTTCTAGCTTATTATAATCGTAACGCAACCTATTTAAAATCAAACCAAATCTTCTTTGACCTTTGATATTTGATCTTTTTCGTCAGAGAACTACTACATAATTAACCTTATTCGCCTTTACGTGGTTAAAGAAGATTTAGGTTGATTTTCAAATAAGTGAATTAGGTAAGAATTGAACAAAAATGATTAGGATTTAAATTATGAATACTGAAAAATAAACATGTACATATAACTGACATAACCAGCGTCTTTAAAAGTCATGTTGATTGTACACGATAAGCCACATTGACTTTATATACACATTTTAAAGTGGCGAATATTTTTAATGAGTATTCAGAAAAATATTCAACGTTGTAATCATTAACTGCAAAGAACGTCTGCCAATGACAAAAAATGAACATAACTGTATGTTTTTCAAGTTGAATTACTAATAACCGTAAATATTTTAAATTGGCTTTTTCAAATTATATTCCTCATAAAGTTCAAGAGGCCAAGATTTCGACGAACTTTTTTTAATTTGTCATTGTTGTTTGACTATTCTTTTAAGGCAACAATAAACAAATGTCAGCGTTGTATTGTATTTTACGTTATTCAACAATGATAGCGTTGTATCTATTAATATACAAAACGAATACGGAACAAAATTATACTTTTTGTGGCCTGAAAATAGCATTAAATTATCGAGACAATGATGCTCTCATTATATATCCTGAATGTGTCATATAACATTTCAGATTCTTCTGACACAAACTTGAATCTATGAACATATCCTTGTATTTTTCAGTATCACATCCTGTAGATCTCATCTGAATTTAAAAACAATGGTCAAACCTCAGATGTGTTGAGAAGATCGTCATATGGATCAGGACTAGACTGTGGTGAAGATAGATATATTTGAATATCACAGGAGTTTGGCTGGTTACTCCGGACATGATTCTGACCAATTGTCGACTGGGAGTACACAGGAGCAGATGATGTCATGGGAATATTCGTTTCTAAGGTAACCAAAACGTCTGAAGGATTTATTGCCTGATGAGATTCATGACTTTCAGGACTGTGTTCGTCATGCAGCGCTGGAGATAATGAAGGATAGGGTGAGTCTGAACAGGGAAGGCTTGAGTCTGATTCTACGCTTCGCTGCTCACTTAGCGTTGACAATGTAGTACATATCGTTACAGGAGATGTCAGATGGGGTGAAGTTGGAAGCTGAGTCCGCGCGGTGCACGTTGATATATCTCCGAAACAAAACTTAGAGTCTGCGTTAGAATTACTGGAGTTTGATCCATCAGATAGGGAACTCCAGCTACATGCTTGATTGGTGATGCCTTCTCTATAACAGTCTTCCTTCTCAACGTCACCAAGTCCCCTGTTCGTACATGTCTTGAGGGATGTTAACGGTGTCGGACTTTTCACATGTTCCGATGTCGGACTGTTATGTGATAATGTTGTGATTTCCGAAGGAGCAGTAGATACCACTGGGGAACTTCTATCATAAGGCGGTGCTGACATCGGTTGGGCGTGAGATTCATGATCAGGAAGTCCATCGGACATAAAGTTCCCAGCGCTATGGGCTCGATAAGGTGGTTCACGCAAAGAAAGATTTCGGTAAGTCACTCTCTTTTTTATTCGTTGGCTAAGATCTGACAAATTTCGCTGTATAATTGGTTTTTGGTTACTACGAACAGACGAGAAACCATCAGTCGTTGGCGACGCTGGTTCGCTTGTGAACTGCTTGTCAATCAAGATTGGGCGTGGTTTGAATTGAGATGCTCCAGTTACCGGGGTTGGAGCCTGTGGTTGTTGATTACATCCTATACTGTTCTGTAAATGTGTCAGGAGTAACTTACGATCTTCTTTGTACATATCCACCAATAGGTCTAGTTTTGTTTCTATGTCATCAACCTGAGGATATAATGAGATAAAAATATAATGTCATGCTTGATACAAAGAACATATATACTTTAAATTAAAACAAAGATATATTCAAGATCTAAATATCTGCCAGTTGAATCATAAACATAATGAGTGATTATTATTTACTTTTTTTCAGAAGTGACACTTATTTAAATTTGAATCAGAAAAAAGAGACATGTTATTTTGTTGATGCCACATATTCTAACCTTTGATAACTCATTGATAGGTCAATTAAAATGTTGCATTGAATAAAATCTAAGATTATAATCTTAGATATACAACAGACAGGCAGTCTTAATTTCAAATAGTCTGTCTGTGTATTATGTATTAATATTAAGCTGTGATTTTGTATTACGTTCATAATATGATTAATCGAAAGTCCTGCAATAGTTTGCAGAGCAATGACATTACCCATTAACCCTCCAGTAAACGTGATAACAATCTCTTCTCGCTAACAATATCGTAAGGTCAAATAACTAAAAACCAACCAGCCATTATACTTTCTTATTCTATTGAAGCTATAGGAGTGATGATTAAATAACGAACTACAATATACCTGCTGTCCTTAAGCTATCATATTTATTTTGTAGGTTAAAGGATCATCACACTTATTTCTTTAGAAAGTGTGCTTTCCATGTCTTTTTATTGAGGATTCATTTCTTGATTAAATCTGGCTTATGTACAACGATCAGTCGAACTGTTATTGTTTCATGACAACTTCAAGTGTTCATAACACAACATCAGGTAGCAGAATTGATAGCTATCGACCCATCTGCTTGACGCTATATTCATAACTATGTAGGTCGTGGTTCATGCATCATTATCTTCCCTTTTTACATCATTAACTTTAACGAAGGAACCTAATATAAATGATTAAATACAAATTAAAGAAAGACAAACTTACGAAAATAAAGACAGTCTGAAAGACGAACAAACAAAAGACAGATAGACTTAAATATGGACAGACTTGCAGACAGATATATCTAACGACAGATAAACCTATACTCAAGACAGATGGATAGACAAGCATACTTATTGACAGACACCCCGACAGATCAACAGGGCAAAAAACTGATATGAAGATATAATTAAAGACTGGAAGTTACATACATTGAAATACAGCCATTTTAAATACAGATGAACTAAAGAAAGACAGATAAACTGTTTGATATATATATAAGTTTACAAAGACAGACTGAAAGAGAATACTTAAAGATACTACTTATTAAAAGCTGACTATGAGATAGAATGCTGTAATATAGACGGACTGAAGGGTGGACATACTTAGAGGACATACATACACAAATAAAGACACACTGAAAGACCGACATACTGATAGACAAACATGATGAAAAACGGATAAACTGAAAGACAAGCAGTCTGAAAGGCAGACACGCTGAAATACTAATTAAATCGTTAAATAAAGCAATTCATATAACCTGTCTCTCTACATTGACGATCCGTGAAGCTAGACATATCTTTGACTCATACACATCTTTACTTTTGCTTCCTTGTCTACCAAGGATCTGGTCTAATCTGTGAAATAATTAGACAACATGATTTAGACAAGATTATTTCCTGGCTATTAATCTTAAGGATGACCACACTTATAGTCTAATGGGTTACAAGTTGTTAGTCATTCACAAATATAGAATGGGGGGGGTCTCAAAAATATAATACACGCGCTGTCAACAGAATTGACTAGCGGTGACGAAATCATTTGTATATAAATTGATAACACGAATATATTAGTAATGATGGTGAAGGAGGGGGGAGAACAAGCAAGTTCTGCAGATATGACATAAAACATCATAAAATTTTCATTCATAAACATGACTTATGAAGCACATTTAAATATTGTCCATTAAGTGTCCATGCAAAAAACAACATGAATGAACGTATGTAACACATTATTCAGTCTGATTAGAAGTTTGAATATCAGAAACGTAAATTCACTTCATGTAATGTCTCACAAATGTCAGAAAAAAACAAGGTATGATGTTTTTGCTAACATTTTACATGGACATTTTTAATTATTTGGTTGACAACTTTTTGAACGATGACTATGCATTAGAATCCGCTTATTTTGTTATATTGTGTATCCAAAAACAGTTCCATGTTTTACCTGCACTGTAGATTTTTGATCCGCCCAAGCATATCCACGTGACCGGCTGAGTATTGTTCGATCACATCTTTGACGTCATAAGGCCGCAGTGCTTCACGGAATTTCTTTCTTGAAACAAAATAGCGAATCTTTCTTAGTGCGCGAATCGCTTTCTTGTGCTGTTCTGTTAACTGTGTTAGACGTGGCGAAAGGTCTGGTTCCTCTGTAAACAGAAAATATTTTGCATAATTTGATGGAGATTTCAGTGGAGACAATATTTGTAACGGACAATCAACGTTTGCGGAAAGTAAATACACAAGCTAAAAAAAATCACATCTGATTTTTTTTCGTAATATAACTAAGACATACACACATTTAATACAGATGTTAAAGGACAATAGAAGAGATACAAAATTTGAAATATATACGAGAACCACACAGTGGTAAAGGGGTGATATGAAAAGCAAATATGATTTATTACTGCCAGCAGTACTGAAATTATCTTGGTAATAAGAACACTATCAATTTCAGATTGAATATGCATGCTTGTTCCTCATTTTTCAGAAATTCGACGTCACTTTTATGTAAAACACTGGTATCTTTTATAATCTTAGTAAGTTTAGTTATATGCGTTTTATTTAAAAAAAACAGTGTATGCATTTTACAACCATGTATCTTTTAGTACTCTACTAGTTAATTTATTTGGTTTCTTAAAAAAGGCAATACGATTGAGAAATGGTGAGCGAACATGCTACAAACAGATAATGGACAAAACAATTGACATTGAATCGCCCCGTATGACTTATATCCCTATTTCTGACAAAATAAATTCAGAAAGTCTGGTTGCTTTGTTAAAAATAGAAACAATTACCTTCAGACTCTTTGCCTATAGAAGATACAGAGTTTTCTTTCTTGAAGGGCAGTGTGTCCAACTGTAGTTTATCTGGAAGATTAGGTGTCAGGCTCAAGTGACTCCTGATTAGAAAAGAAAAAAAGAAACGGTTGTTGTTAAATCAATATAATTAAATTATTTAATGCTAAAATAAATCAAAATAAATCATGGGATACGGGATTGAAATTGCAAACTTTACGAATGCAAATAATTCCTATAAAACAAGGTAATATCAGTTATGCATGATTCATAGGCAGTATTTAATACGTAATTGAGTTTATACTGTTTGAGGAACATAAATAATTATGCTTAATTATCATAACTCATTGACCTCATACGTAAACAACATATACTTCCATATACACATCTCAGAAAAAACAGGTCTTTAAATTTGACAATATAAAACCATCGTCAAACCCCGATTCGAGGTAATGGAGCATGTGCATGACTAAATTTAACTGTGCATGCCTTTAGTTTTGAACTTTTGAATATAGGAGTTATATTGTCAGTTATCCGAATAAATGTGTTATGATTACATTAAAAACTAAAAATGTGAATACTCTAATATAGTACACACTCGACACGATGTAAAATAAAACATTTCTTAATTGTACCATGTCAGCACTACTTAAATATAACTTTATCAAA
>JAUUEB010469159.1:0-11732 GCA_032362205.1 Clione limacina | reverse complement strand
TTTGGATCTCAAATGGGGGGGGGGGGCTTTCCCCCATGTCCCCCTGGCTAAGGGCCTGCTCACCGGTATTACAATATGTCGTCATCTGACATATACTTCATAAGAGGTTTAATGGTCAACCATAATTTTTTTAGAGTCATGCCTTGATTCTCTAGGGTACTATTTCCTTCTATTCTTTAAATGCCTAACATCCTCAAAAAAATTTGCTTCAGTAGACTTTTCGATTATCTCACAACATTAAAAACTAGAAATATAAGTATTCAGATAGAGTACAAACCCGAAACCAGGTAAAATAAAACATGTCCTTGTTGTACCATGTCAGCATTACGTAAAAGTATAACTTTATCAAAATGTGTATTGAAAAACATTGAGAAAGTTGAATTCCTGCTTGAATTGCAATTAATAATACGCATTAAACGATTCATTAAGGATTGTGTGTTACGAGACGCAATAAAACACAGTACACTGTCCTGCACGATAAAGTTGCGCGCTAGCGATATTGAACGCCCGCGCCGGAAAGAAGAAACCTGCCAATCGAGCTTTTCTCTATTATCCTTTGGTAATTAGTTTTAATTCCATAACTCTGTTAAAAATTAACGGATATTGCTGGAATTAAATAGGTGTCTTCATTGGGTTGAATTACAACACTGTACACGATTTGAAGTCAATCAGTTGTATCTTTCTTGAGTTATCGTTGCCACCCACACAGACACATAAACGCGTATCGTGACTATTCCCTCCACGAGTAGTAAATACTCGGTTTCGGGTAACAATTAAGGCATTTTTCTTATTAGACTAACGATATTCTCTAATGGGAATTTATTTTTTTTAAATTTGTAGACATTAAATAATATTGAACACAACGTAATGAATTTACAAACTGTCATTTATTGAGACGATTTGACTATACATAATATTACCATGAACAGGATGTTTTCATGACTACATAGTATCATCAATCTGTACAATTGCTAAAAATACAGTAAAACCGCGATAATTTGAAATTTAAGATATTTTGAAATTATGATGCCATACAATTAACTATAAGTTATGAAATATGCATAATTTGAAAATGACAATGGACAGTTTCACATTTACATATTTCTCCTGAATTGAGAAAAATACACATTTTTACATAAAAGAGAACATGTGAATGAAAGAGATAATACATTTTAAAAAGTAAAAAAACAAGGTCAAGGCCAGGTCATTGCTTTATAAGAAAATGTGGTAATCAATGATGGACAAAACAAGAAAACATATCATTGAATGATTGTTTTAAAAACCATCTTATTGAAGAAAGGAGAAGGTTTGAGAGGATACGAGAGGTAAGGGTAAGGTGGCAGAGTGAGAAGGTGGCAGTGTTACATAATGAAAGACTAGAGGAAGGGTATATGAATGACTAGGTTAGACACAGGTTGTTGTTTTAGTATAAAGAGAAGAAGATTGAAACTTTGTCTCAGCAGAGCACAGTCAACTTTTGCTCAGTTCTGCTGAGGCGTTGTAAACACTAAATGTCTTGGTAATACAAAATGCCTGAGTAACACAGAACGTCTTGGTATCATAAAAAGTATAAATAGGATTCCGAAGTAATCTGTATGTTTAACATATTTTGTTATAGTCAAAGACGTAATGACAGTTCAAAGAACTTTGTAATTTGAATTATACATGAAATAATCTGCACATTTCAAAATACACAAACTTGCTTGAATAAAACTCGCTTGGGCTGGGTTATTGCTTATTAGGACAAAAACCTGATTCACATTTTTCCTCACTTTAGCTTTGTTAAATAAAAACAATTTTTTTAAGCCAGTCAAAATCGTCCATCCGCAAAAATTTAGTTTAAGCGAGTTTGACTGTATTCAAAACAAATCATGATTACATAGATTTCAAATTATCGGGTTCTACTGTATTAGGATGAAGGGGAGTGTGAATTGTAAGAAACATTGTAAAGACATTAAATTAAAATAATAACAACAATTTATTAAATAAAAGCACATTGAACTAGTCAAAGCAAATAGCAAGGCAGCAGAGATAATGCACCCCCAAAAAATAAAAGGGGTATAAAACTGGATTGCACAGTGGGGGAAAAACAGGGGGCTATCAAAAGGAAACAATTGTTGACTGTACATAATTTACACAGAATTGTTTAGGCGACAGGAATCTCTTAGAGAAGTTAAGGGCAGTATTGTGGTATAGTGGTAAGCTGCTAGAGTCTGAGGGAAAGGTCCCTGGATTAAATCCCTTAAGGTTGCAAATGCAAAGCAGCTAATAGGCAAGATCCCTTGTATACTTCCCGGGAAGCTGAGAATGCACAGGTAGGTCTACATTGAGCTGGTCAGGGTAATAATATAGTGTTCAGTGCTTTGAGCCAGTTTACAACCCACAGAAAGCACTACATAAATGCAATTAACATTATTATCATGATTAAGTACAAAATATTTTTTCAAAGCAGAGCTGCAAAAAGATATAAGAATTGATTGCGTTCTTTGTAATCCTTGTTTCAATTGCTTTGTTTCTTCTTGTCTAAATTTTAATTTGCTTCATTTTTGTTAACGTGATCCATGACAACCTTGATCAGTTTTCTCTGTGAAAATGTCAGAAGATTTGAATAAGATAAGAAACTTTCTTGTTTTTTGCAACTCTGCTCCGCATTAAAAACGTACATGGTTCATCTAGGGATATGAGGGAAGTATAACTTTGGTCGTAAGGGTTCTGATGGTCAGTCTGAAAAACATACATGGTATATGACATATATTGTGATTAAAGTAAAACTATGACATATATTGTTAGCTTGTAGTGCATAATAATTTAATAGAGAAAATGACTAATTAAATTGCATTGACTGAGTGGTAGCCAAGTAGTTAAAGGCCCTCCATAATAATATTGCACAATAGAGTATGGTACGCAGGTGGTAGCTATGTGGTGGTCAAGTTTGAGGCCCTCTAAGCTCTTCGTATATCATGATGTGAGGAAGCATATGCATCAGTAGTAGCTAAGTACTGGTTAGTTTTAGGCCCTCCGTTATCTTCTTGTACACTGAAGTAGGGAATTCTATCTTGTCAACATCCAATACAAATTAATCTTCATTGCTTAAAAGATGGATGAAAAGTATTAACCCTCATTTCTGATGCAGGTGAAAATGACAACTTTATCCAACATAAAGAACATCTGAGCTTCCCATTGATAACTGCTTTCAAAAAAAGTATTGCTCTATTGAGTTCTAACTCTTTGAAGGACATCTCGCCATCATCAATTGCTATATATGTCAAATGTATAAATAGTGGAACAAATAACAATGACTTGACATGGTGCTAGAGACAACAATAAACCGTATAGGGAATACATTTAGCTTTGAAGTTCTTTAAAAACTAGGTATATTTATGTGATACTTTACAGCAACATAATCTTGAAATATGTCATCTTACAATGAGAAATAAGTATCCTTTAGGGATATAAAGTAATTTTAATTAAATAAATTAGTTTTCCAAGTCCAAAATCCAATCTGAAGCACCAAGCTTTCTTACTAATAGCTCTATGAATTTAGACAGGTAAAATAAGGAAACGATTCATAAACCACAGTTAAATTCATCAACATAATATAAAAATTTGGTTAAAAAAATACCCATAGCAACAGAACCAACTAAGAAATCTTTTCTCATACATTGATGACTACTTTGATCTAATGATTCCATAACCCAACGATGGTGACACCTTTTCCTGGCAAGAAATTAAAACCCAATAACCTAGATGTTTATTTATAGGTCTTATTGACCCATAATGTGATTGATGGTGATTGAGGAAATTCATCCACTGGCCCAATGTTTTTTTGTTTGTTTTTTGTGTTTGTACAAAAGGTAGCAAGTTATGCTACACTGACACTTATTTGTTCATTCAAGCAACATGGATAACAGCCAATTGAAGAATATTTTTCAGGTTAAGTACATCTGTAGATTGTACAAAATTCTTATAGATATCTGAGATTTGTGCACTGGCCCTTTGTTAATACAGAGACATATTGTCACAAGTATCAACCAACATGTATCACATTATTCATTTATACAACATTATGCCTTTATAACATTAATGATAATGAATTAAGAAATGATTATTATCATCAAATGGAGTGTACATATTATGTCATATCATTCCAGTCTTAGTCATAGCTCCTTACAGGTATTATAAGTCTAGATACAAATAGAGCATGTATGGTTTTGTACAGAGTGCAATGAAGTTGCTTCATAGGAAGTACAGTCATACAGTTTAAAATTTCTAGCTGTTTCAAGCAATGATCCATTTATTAAATAAGGATAAATCTCCTCAAATAATATCCCTCTTAACCTACAAAGAGGATGTGTTGTTTCCAAACACAGGTACAATGACAAATGAATAACTTAAGTATATACATATGGCAAGAAATTTCTTCCGCTGCTAATCTCAGGACTGAGTTTTGTTATTGCAAGTGTTTGTTTCTCAGACCCATATTTTCTGTATTCAACACTTATTATTTGCAAGCCAAGAAACTAAAAAGCTGATGGGAATGAAGTTAAAAATATGCATATAAAATATAGCAGCAAAAGGCGAGCATGGATAGAAAATGCAAGATTGATGCGCAGTGAGGGCGAGGTTAGCATGTTACATCGTAATGTCTAGTAGAGTAAATGGATTGCTTGTTTGTTCTATATTAGTGTTATTGTGACTTGAAGCTGGCAGTAATCCGTCATATTGTAGAAAAGACAACAGGTAAATTTCAAATGAAATATAATGTAACAAGGTCTTGACAGGGGAATAATTTCTTAACTCTTTCATGATATCACAGTACAGTAGTAAAATGGTAGGATTCTGGACTCAAGAGGGAGACAACGCTGATTCAATCCCTCCAGGGCCAAACGCATTTCCATGGGAAATAAACTTTACAATCATTTACTCACTCTATCCAGGTGTATATGGGTACCTGACTATAGGCAGTGATTGTCTTTGTAAGATTTCTAAGGTGAAGCTCTTAACAGGCAACATCCTTTATATACTTTCCAGGAAGCTGAGAATGTACATGTTTCTCTCAATGGGACATGTTGAGGTAATAATATATTGTAAAGCACCTTGGGTACGCTTACGACCCTAGGGAAGCGGCATCTAAATGCAATTATTATTGTAATTTATCAGAACAATTGATTGTATTCAACAGTCAAGGAAAATGTCCATGCAAGTCAATTGTAACTAAAAGACCATCTCCATTATTTTGTGCTGCAATAAAAACATTTATCCAAGTTTAACACTGGAAAGTCATCTTTCAAGTGGTCATTGCATATAAAATCAACAAGATGTCTCGAATTTCACAATAAAATTCTTTTCTTTATGTGTATTAAAAAATGAAATCTTAATCAATGTTGCCAGTTATCTAATCAACTTTTGGGGTTCAGGGTGTCCCTGATGCTGTAGGAAAATTTAAAACAAAAGTTATCAAATTCTCTAGCTTTAGACACCTCGAGGATATTCAGATGTCACCTAATTCATGCAAACCACATAGGACGCCATCATCGTAAATTCAGAGGTTTCAACTGTAACTGGTTCAATCAACTTGTGTCCAGAACCTGTGGGCAACCACTTAACATGTCTGGTATATAGTCGTTATATGGAGAAAATTGAACATAATCTGTGATGGCGTCCTGCAGGCCTCAGGATAAATCAAGACAGACTACAATATCATGATAATACCCTTCTGATGCAACTAACAATGTCAAAGGAGAATGTCTTCTATCAGTCTAAAACACTGGCACAATATCCTTGAATGTAAGTAGGTCACAAGTCAATTCACACATCCATTGTCCCAAATACTGCTACAGGAAAATGCTTGACATGAGTTTGCCACTGTGAGGAGAGCTGGAAGAACTTGACTCCAGTCCACTCCACACCATCTACAAGCACTGTTAAAAGACATAAGAAAATTAGGTTAATACATTGAAACTATCCAAGTGATCATCATTAGAACAGAAATGGTTCCAAATTAGTTCATTCTGAAATCCTTTAACATGTCTTAGCCATTGGTTGAAAATCTAATATGTTTTATTTTATTTCTAAAACAGTAACTCTACTCATGTGTTTTCGCTTAGAGTAAATTTTCTTTTTTGGGTTTGAAAAATTTCAAAAATTTCTTTGCATGAAAAGTTTGATGTGATTCAATGTTAAAGTTACAAAACTTCTACTGAACAACCCATACAACAATTTCTGAATGACCTCTGCTGATTAAACCACAGCAACAATACAGGTTATCTGTGAGGAGTTTGTAGCATTTCCTAGGTCTTGTCCGAGGTTAAAGATAAATACTAGCAAAGAATTAGAAGTTATTTCGTCCGAGTTTTCAGACTGCTTTACTCACCTCTCATCTTCAAGTTCTGGCTCTTAGACGTACACACCATCCTACTAACTCCTTCAATTGCCTGACTCTTTGACTCCAGTTCTTTCCCCTTTTTACCTATTCTCATAACTGGAAGAAAAAAGAAACATAAAATTGATGACTATTATAAACAAGGATTCAAATTTTTAAGCAGACACTAACAATCCTAATATCTATCAAGACTTTCATGGTGACAGCTTCTTTCCAAGAATAGCAGCTATGTGTAAGAGCTTGAACAAACTTAAAATAACTGTTGTTGAGACCTACATCTGTGTGAATAAACTTATTCTATTCGTATAAAAAGTTCTATTAACTGTTATTATCCTTTGAAATATTATTGTAATTGGCGTCCAAGTAGTTCAAGTTGCTTGTTGCTAAACCAAATGTTTGGGAAGCACGAATTTATCCAGTCTAAAAGTCACAAAGATTAAGAGAGAGAAAAAACGAAAATCAGATTTTGATGCAATTAAGAAAAAACCTGGCTTGAACGTGTTTGGCTAAAGCAAGTTTTACTATATAAAACTAATCAAGAAAGAGAAGTTTTGTAATTCCTACCTAAAGAGTGTATTTTTGTTTCTTGTTTTTTTTGTAGTTGACCTTGTCTAAGGTGAAAAAAGGTAAATAAAAATGTTTTTTTCTAATGTGGTTGAAAGTTGTGCATATACAGAGAAGGTGCCTGAACACAGACCTTAGTGTCCAATCTAATGGACAAAGAACAAATGTATGAGCAAAAGATAAAGGAGAGGGAGAACATGTGAAAGAAAAAAATAGAAGAAAAGATTGTAAGAATAAGACTTGAAAATGTAAAATAAGTTACACACTTTTTTGTTTCTTCTCTTTGGTTACAACCATCATAGAGAAAGTTGAGGTCTGTACACCCCCACATACAGGTAATCTGTTGGCATAGAGGGCTCTGAAGGCAGTCTTTAATGAGCATTTATTTGAATCTTTCTTCTCCTTCTTCTCTCTATCCTTATCCTTGTCCAGACTATCTGCTTTGGGAGGTGATGTGACCCAGTAGTCGACCTGGAGATCTATGAACTCCACAGGAGAGATGATGGAGGATAAGGCTGAACCAGAGATGCTGGGGAGAAGATGAAAATAATAAGTCAACTCATATACAATTTTAACACATAGTACATGACAATTGTAATAACATCCTATGACTAGGTTTTTCAATGGACAAGATTGTGAAGAAGAAGACTTGTTGACTAAAACTATCTGATAAAAAAACAAGCCGTCTCATTACTTGCATTATTCAAAAGTTGACAGATTTAATTTTCTTTCTTTTTTCAGTTTTATCATAAAATAGTAACTCACTAAATCTAAAGGGTTTAACAAAATTATTCAATAACTTTTGGGGGAGACCAGAATGCATTATTAATCAATGCTTGAGTGTTGGATCCTGCTACTTTGGTTGCTTTCAATCCACATTAATGCCTTTGTCAGCAAACCTGTCGGACAAGCTTTGATCATTATCTGCCTGTGGTTTCAAGTGACAGCCACTGTCTTCCGTTTACTAATCTGAATTTATCCAACATTTAGCTTCCTCAATTTTTATCATCTTTAAGAAATGTTGATACTGTTAACCCAATTTAAAGTAAAATTTAGGCACAGAACAAATTTATTCTCTTTTTCAAAACATACTTTTCATTGAGGTATACCTAGAAGCTTATACTAAGTGTTCACCATTTATACCACAGCAAGTAGATTATATCTAAGGTAAGGTAAACTCAAGAGTTAAGTCTTGTATATTTGTTGTTCAGGTGTTTTTTTCAGAGCCTTTAATAACATATCTATCAAACATATGCCAAAGAGAAGTCTATCAACAAAATTCAGTCACAACATTACTAACCAAGCTTACAGTTTTTAGTATTTTTTGTGTTTGATGAATATGCTTGTTTGTGCACCCAAAAAAAGAGACCCTGTATTACTATAATTTTCTTCCTATGTATTGATATTCATTTACTAAACTTTTTATGGTATAACTGTAGCAGATGGTTGGATAAAGCTAAGCATTCCCATGTTCCTCAGGGACAACAATTGAAAAAGAAATAATTTGCTAGCCCCAACCAAAACGTAGTCTTAGGTTAAAAGAGGACCGTAAGGGGCTAATTTCAAAACAGCAAATGTGTGGACCCATAGCGCCTGAACAATTTTAGGTGTGCCTGGGGGTATACACACCTAGAACATTTAAAAAAACCGAAGCCAAATGGTTCAATTCTAAGGCTCTCTAATGCTATTTTAAAAGACCTTAAATGGTGGATAATTTTCTTGAAAAGCCTGAATGAAAAAAATACTGAAAAGCCTTTTAATAGAGACTATGGCATAATGTTTGTGAATATGTTGCTAAGAAATACATAAACTGCTTGTCTGTGGGACATATTGGTTATATAGAATGGAGATGATGGGAGAGGTGACAGTGGGTCAATGTAACAAGCATTTTGTGTAATATTGTGTACACATAGTCAAACTTACAACTTCTAGATAATCACAACAAATACCACCTCATGTTTTAGGCTGGCTGTGATTTGCCAACTGTGATTTCCCGCACTTAAACTACTTTTGATTATTCACAAAAATAAAGGTCTTCACAGAACTCAACTCAAATGTCTTTGCAGATAGACTCCACCTCAAGTCATGTTAAAGAGGAATCTTTACACACCATGACAACTATGTAGCCAATACATTGAAAAGATAACAATTTTTTTTTAAATTTATGTAAAGTTTTACAGCACTATCAACTCAAAAAGGTCATTTAAGCACTATATATATTGCTATGGCATCAGACAAGTATACTACAATACAGGCTACTTTATAAAGCCATATCCAAGTCTACTTTTGCCTATGGAGAGGACTTCAGTTCTATTTTAACAGAAACAAAGCCATGCCCTCAGGCCATTTTGGTTATAATGTGTTAACTACTTGTTTTGTATGGGGTGGCCAGAGTTTATAAAAGTCATAGGATAATAATAATCATAGGAGTACCAACATAAGCATTAGGTAATAAAGGTTCTTTATTTCTGCAAGCAATGTTTTATAGCATGGGAAAATCAGAGCTAGAGAGGGAAAAAACAGTAGGAGTGGGATATTTCAAAGGGAGTAGCAGTCCTGAAATACATAAGGTAGGATTCACATTTCATACCAAGAACAAAATACAAGAAAATTGTTAATGTTTCTAGATAAGAACAAGTTGCTTTGATGCAAAAGTGAAAGTATCAAAAATAAAAAATGTAGATTTTGCTAATATAAAAGAGTTCTGGAAAAAGGAAGGTAAATTATGCTAATCTAAGACCCTCTAAAGATTAGTAGGAGAATTTTAAGAAGTTTAGATTTAGGGTGGAATGCTCCCAAACCAAAGCGGCTGGGGGTCAAAGGGCCTTATGCACCTTGCAGGGTCCAGTGACAGCCTCCTGTTGGGGGTCCAGGGGATAAAGCACCTGGAACTAAGAAATTTCACACATTGTTACCCTAAAATGAAGTAATTTCAGAAATTCCTAAAACAGAACAGTTTTCTAGCCTTTAACAAACATAATTCACCATAATTAAGACTGAATATCTGTTAATTCATACGTCTATCTATAATAGTTGTGGCTATGTATGTACCACGACAACAACCACAGTTTTGACTCAATTGACAAAGAACTGTGGTATGTTATTTGTATGACATACCAGGACGTGCAGTTGAGCTTTTGATGTCAATTGATACATTCTAAGATTTTCAATTCATCTATTTTGTATTTTAATATATATTCCTTGAAGAATATCAATTATCTTGTAAAAGCACAATCCTACTGATTTGGGTTGATTTTTTTCGTTGGGCCGTTATCAATTCGGGACAAAGTCAAGTTGATTGAGAATAAACAAGTGAAAACATAGGCAATATGCATCGACGCTGAGTTGTTTTTGTACAGGGTGATGACAATGTTTTGGCTTCTTTAATTGTATTTCATGTGTAAAAAGAAAAATACAATATCTTAACAGATCACGTGACATGGCCGCTATTTCTTTCACTCATCTTAACATTGTTATTTCTTATCTAATTGCCATACAATTTTGCTGTATGGTTTACATTCCAACTGAGCTAAACATGTGAAAAGAAAAATGGGTTATCTTAAAAATGAGTGTGTTTTCGTGTGGCGCTGCTCAGGACCAATGTTTAACATCAAGTTTTCTTTCATCTAGAACAACACTTTCACCGGAGTTGACGCCAATTGTTTTGTAGTGAAGCGTTTGGAAAAACTGCTAGTAAAAAAATAAAACAAATCAAGACTTAAAACTAATTGAATAAATAGCTCTGTAAACAAAGAACATCTATTCAAATCCAAAAGTAAGTTCAATTTATCTATTCTCATATCTTGTTGACTAAAAGGTCAGAGCTTATGGCAAGATGCCCCCACAGATGAAAATGACACCTAGAAACAGCTAGGCCCAGCTATATGAATGTCAAAGAAATGAGGGACAGGGTGGAACTGGTGGGGGGTGCACTATCGATGAACTGCTGAGCCGGACATGCGCACTGAGCATGTCAACAAGAACAAATTCTCCAAGGGAAAACAAGGCTGGGAATCGGAGTCTGAAGATTGGGCAACAAGGAAACATTGTAACTCTTACAGTGAGTATACTCCCAATTATATTCAAACTCATAACTTGAATGTTTGTGAATAAATTTCGTTATCTCTCTCCAATCGAGAAAAAATAAAGAAGTTCCCTGTGCAGTGAACAAGACTTTTTACTTCATTACCAACAAAGACATTTGGCTAATTCTATTTGTCTTCCAATAAAACATATAAATATTAAAGTACATTGCTTACATATATAAGGAAATTCATAGCTAAGAAAAGGGGAGGCTGCAAAGGGAAGTTACTATCAAACTATTTTGACAGTTTTCATAAAAGCAAAAAGATTACTAAACCTGAAGGAGAGTTTCTGTGAGCCACTTCTACTTCTACGCCTGAAAAAATGCAAACATGGAACAAAACCTGTCTATAGCAATTTGTATGTTTATCATACTATACATCTTAGAAAGGTCTGTATTATTGAGGTTCTACTCTCATCTACAAGGGAACATTCTATGTGTATTGAAAAGCTGCTTTTGACTGAAAATTGGGTTATAATATTTGGTTATACCAAATGTTACATAAACTAGAAACATGAGTACTCAGATAGAGTACAAACCAGAGTAAAATAATAAAAAACATTTCTTTATTGTACCATGTCATCATTACTTAAAAAATAACTTTATCAAAATGTTTATTGAAAAGGATTGAGAAAGTTAAATTCCTGCTTGGATTGCAATCAATAATACGCTTTCATTAAGGATCGTGTGTTGCTGCACGGC
>JAUUEB010469148.1:0-11733 GCA_032362205.1 Clione limacina | reverse complement strand
CCCCCTGAACGCTCTCATTTAAAATAATATACAACTCACTTCCTTAGTTTCAATTCATTTGCTTGAAGCTAATTCAGTTTATTACATGTTTTTTAAAAAGAGTATTCCCTCAATAATCCACTCGTCGTCTGTTAATTGCCCGTACTGAGAGGGTTTATATTATCTGTTTATATTCATCTGAACAAATAGTCATTATAATGCAATTAGACAATTCTTTCTTATTGTTGCTTAAGCAAATTTAGTTTTAGTTGTAATATATTTAATTGTTTGAAAAGACAGATTCTATGATATGTATAATTTTTTATATTGTTCAAAAATTGTCCAAAATAAGATAAACTCCGGCCAAATATAATTAAATTGGTTGTTAATCAGTATTTCTTCAATTTTACTATTATACCAACATGAATTCCCATCGAGTGCAAGTCGATGATTGGAAAATGTTTTCTACGGTCTTTTGGTTGATAATGCGGGTTTTTTCAAATTAACAAATAGTTTCCATAGTGTGGAATGAGGTAAAAAATGTGATTTCGACGCTTTTTACAATTATTTTCTTGTGAATGTGTAGCCCAAATTATACTCAATAAATTGTCTTGTAAATACGAATCAAACAACATAAATTTCTTGAGAGTCAGTTCTAGGTCGGGATATTGATTGTGCCTGAATAAGGTTAACATGGTAAGCGTTGCTCAGACATGACGCTGATGTCACGCCAACAGCCATTACAATGAGTTTGAAAATATTCTCAAGAATCTCCCGGGTGAGAATGAGTATTAACCTTAAATGGAAATCAGGTTCCACTAGATCAAATGAGGTGAAAAAGATCAATTTGGCACCATATTTTAACAAATTAAACAACAATCCTTCTTTTTCATACCAGCATAGCTCTGTTGCTACTCAAAAAAATTGGCATTACCATGCATAGTAATAGTAAGCCAGCCTCAGCAACAGTCTCAGCAGAAAAAAGTAACAAACCGTATAGATTCGATGATTGGCCTTAAAACAGGGTGAGTTTGTAGATTCGGTGAGTGGCCTTAAAACAGGGTGGTTTGTAGATTCGGTCAGTGGCCTTAAAACAGGGTGAGTTTGTAGATTCGGTCAGTGGCCTTAAAACATGGTGAGTTTGTAGAAGTTTAGATGTGTGGAGAAAGTTTACGTTTGACAAAAGATATCGGATATAGTAAAAGGGATCAAAGTTTAAAGAATGGATTCCTGTTCAAACTATAAAAAACAGGCCCATTAATTTTGAAATAGAAATTTAAGATTGTAAATTGAATTATATGATGAATAATGATATGATCGAATCTGCCGGTCATGCTTAAAACAGAAATAACAGGCGATTTTTCTTAAGACTAAATACACCAGGGTCCTGGCGAGCTAATTGTGCACTTTCTTTCTTAAATACTATGCTTTAGTACAATAAGTTCATAATAGAATTGTAAGAATGGCTCTTGCTCTGATTAAGCCGAACATGTTATTCCCCTCTAATGATCTTTGTGCGGCTTATCATCCTGATAGTATTTAAAAATAATTGAGTTGTTTTTTCTGGGGTTTTCGGCATCCAGGAATATCAATATGTGTCTATGCCTATGGGACTGACTTTCGCACCGATATCATTTACAGAATTATTAGAATCAGTAGTAGTTTTGGTTGTGGACAAGGAATAGTGTATGATTGATGATATGATTATCCTTAGTGAAACAGCTGAAAAATCCAATGAGAGTACTTCTCAAGTAATGAAATTATTTTCGTCCTTGGAGTTTATAAACAAAATGTGTATTATATATAAATAGACAAATGCTGTTAAAGTCCATCCATGTAAATCAAACATTTAGGTTTTGTCTTAAATTCAATTCACATGATATGACAGGGTAGACATCGACAACGTACAAAAGTTGTTGTTAATTCAAAGAATATGAGAGCTTAGTCGTTTATCTCCATCTGAAAAGCGGCGACATTTATTGGACTTATTTGGTCTTTTCTCTCAGATGTTGATTTAGGTACATTGCATAATTGCCAATTGGAAACTTATAAAATATTAGCTCTAAAGAAGTTTCAAAGAAATGTGTATAGGCTCATGATGATAAGTCCTTTATAAGCTCATGATGATAAGTCCTTTATAAGCTCGTGATGATAAGTGCTTTTTCTTTTGTTGTCATTGTGACGTATTTTCACTCGTCTTTGAATTATCTTGTGACGTCACAATGCACTGAAGTGATCCTTGGTATAAAACAAAAAGTACAGCAAAATTTACCTGTAATGGCGAACGTCGACTTCTATTTATGTCTGGGTCGCTTGTACATTTGCGTTTTTATTTGTACTTGTATCTCGAGACATTACTTGTACTTGTATCTCGAGACATAAACTTGTACTTGTATTCCGAGACATTACTTGTACTTGTATCTCGAGACATTACTTGTACTTGTATCTCGAGACATTACTTGTACTTGTATCTCGAGACATAAACTTGTACTTGTATCGCGAGACATTACTTGTACTTGTATCTCGAGACATAAATTCGTTCCTTATTTCCTGCGTATTGAACATCAAATGAGCTTTTGAAATGATAACTTGCTCATAGAGATACCCTAAAAGTGGAAGGCCCTTGGGGTTATCGAGTGATATTCTTGTAACGTATTGAGCTCAATAGAAACATTTAAATCATTAAACAACAGAGCTCGCTGTTGAACTTATGTTGAACATTTTAATACAGAATTAAAAAGGCAAATTTCTAGAAAAAATATCTTTTACGGGGAAACGATAGAAGTGCATTCGTATGACCTTACAAATAGAGTTTCCCATACGAAAAAAGAGTGATTTATAAATCAAAGAAATACCTTTTTTGTTACATTATGTGGTGTCTAAAACTTATAGTTTATTTCTCCATCGCATATTTTGAGATAACAAGGTGATGGCTTATATTTGTAAACCGGTTTCGGTGCTCTTTCATCCTTGTCAAAACTTTTGATAAGGTACATCTGCACCGGAACCGGTAAAGATGATTTTGTAATAGTTAATGGGAAAAAATATTGTTATGACATCTTAGTAATCACGGCGGTCGTTAAGTTTTTGTCAGAGCACTACAGGCAGTGCCAGGTGTTTTTTGACGCCTATTGCTAAGAAATAAAGGCTAAGAGCGCCCCGCGGTAGATGTGACTTCAAGCTTGAGAGGTCAATTGCGAATTAAATAAAACATAGTTATGAAATAATGTTTTATGTCAGCGGGCGGTAACTGTTTGACTACATTCTTTCTTAATAAGATGTACTTATTATTATTGTAAAGAATATTCCCGCTTTACTTATCCGTCGATCTCTGTTGTAGTAGATATAGTCAGATCAATCAGCAACTGAATTTTGTTTGTCCATAAGCATGAAAAGATGTTGATGAATCAGATTGGTTAGATCCTTAAGATTTTATTTCCTTCCTTTCCAATATGTCGTTATCTAACGACAAACCACCCAAGACGTATCAATGTATCTATAAACGTACTGCTCTTCGAACAGAGATACTATTTTAGACTGTTAACCACTTTTAATGGATCCCCCTTGAAGGTAGGTAATAATATATAATAGATCGATACCTAGTAACACTCTAAGTCGAGATTAGTTATCTCTTCACAATTAACAAAGACAATATTAGATTATCTTATTTAAAAAGAATGAATCTGTTCGTATAAAGCAACAATGAGTAGCTATCACATAATGGGTTCTGTTTTATAAGTCACATATAATTAGTAGGAACAAAAAAGCAAATATATTGGATTCAGTATAGTTTTTAAGCAATCCAATTCTACGCACAGATCTATTCAGATTTTTACATTAGCAACAAAAAAGTATTAACACAGAAATGTAGTCACATTTTTGTACTCAAAAGATGAAATCTTCATCTTTGGAAATGTGCTCATAAAGCTTTGAAATTTCCCATACACAGGGGAAAGTGATTAGCACGAATACCCTAGTTACATTTTGCGCCAATCGTATGATTATGATGAAGTTTGTATTGTAAGATATATACATCAATGAAATTTGTTTTTCGTTGTGTCTCTATTTGGTATGAAAGTATTTTATTTCTGTTATTTAAAAGTCAAGAACAATTATTTTTGACTCTGGCTCTTTTCTAACATAGTTAAATTCAAATTATTTTAAAACCGTATAAAATCACGACCCATCAATTCTAAGCCATTTGGGCGGAAATGCGAAAAACCTTGTTATTTTCTCTATGGAACAACTATAGTTACAACAGTAGTTTCAATTATTCACGACACCGAGTATTACATAATATATGAAGGAAATGCTTTATTTTGCATATTTTTACTCTATCTAAGTACTCATGTTTCTAGTTGGCTTAAGTGAGGTTCTTGCTCTCATCTCTTTTACACAATCATGTATTTTTATCTGCGTTATTATATATTATTGTGTTTTATTTATATTTTTTAGATATAAGTTCATAAATCTTCAGGCTCAACATTATCAGCTTTCGGTTCCTTAGACCATGCTTTGAGTTTCAAGGATAAGAGCTCTCCTTCATTCCTTCTACATAAGGGAGACAACTTTATCGTCACCGAATGTTTTAAAAAAGGTTGCGAGAAGTATCTAACTATGGTGACATTGTTGATATTTAAGCCTTTTCTTAATGGTCGATAGTAACAAGAGAAAAAAGAGTGTTAGTAGTTAATAGTACAAAGGGTAGTATTTACAACGTCACCATTAGGGTAGTATTTACAACGTCACCATTAGGGTAGTATTTACAACGTCACCATTGCGTTTCTCTAACCAATGATTTCTATTATAACAATGATTATAAAAGGGATGATGGTTAATTTCTTAAACAATTCAGCAAAAAAGAAACCCCTATCTGAAGAACAAGTATTCAAGTGGTTTACTTGAGTGAAGACACTAAAATTAAAAACATTCTCATGTATTTATTTATATATGAATCCTTTTTCTTTTCTTTTTGTCAACTATTTACCTGAAACTTTAATCCCCGACCCAGTACAAAACAATCTACATTCACAATTTGTTTTGTCTCATCCTGTCTCGGACCCTCTCCATTCAAGGGCCTTGGGCAATAGGTCACATTTACTTAGAAAAATAAAATCGTGTCTACTTTATAAATAACTAGAGTTTTTCAGTTTAATGTATCTCATGAATATGTTCCCTAATCCCCGATTACCGATAGGAAACAAAGCTATTTACAAAAGCATAAAGGAAAATAAAACTGTTGTCAGACAATTGAGGTCGGTGATCTTATCCTCCGTTATATTGGACGATTTGACATCAGCATAACACTTCAAAGTGTCTTACATTTAGTAAAAGGTTGAATAAACTTCATGAGAATGATTTAAAACATGTAAGTTCTTGGTAACATATAATGATATGACATAGTTTAATTTGAATGTAAGCAATTTACTTCCTTGAGATGGTTTATGTCAAACAGTATTATGCAAATTCACCTTTAAAATGCCCTTGGAAAACCAATTGAAATAATAATACATAATCATCAACCTCTTCAAAAAATGCTTCCAATGATTTTTTAGTTTTAAATCTGAGTTGATTATATTAACTTACATTACAATGTGGTGAATATAGAAACGAACACTGGTCGATCTCGGAAATAGATTGGATCAAAGAGAATAACATTGGTTGAATACATAATCACTTCTATACATGTACGTTTCAATTTGTTATGTTTCTGAGTTAAATACATTCTCTTTTGTATACTTATTGATTATAAATAAAATAAAATAAAATATGCTTATGTCGATAATAATACATACTCCTTTATGTTAATACACTACTATCCTTATTCAACGAATTAACATGTCAAACACTGGCGTCGGTCAAAGGTTGCAGGGCGTTAGCCTTTGAAGGCAAGATTTGTTTATGCATTGAGTTACAGATTTAAGAAACAAATTACAAAAAGCAAAACCCCTTCAAGAAGACATTGACATACTTTTCAAACCTCTAAACTCATGTGATCAAACGCATGTCGCCAGTGCTTAATCCTACATAACACTTATTTACATTTCCTGCTGTTAGCTCTACTTCGTTTTTAGGACTCTCAATCGTCTAGGTGTTAAATCACATTGTAATTACTTCAAATTAAATAGAGGTAATGTCATTTGTCTACAGAACAAGTCTAGGTTGAGTTTTTGTACTTTTAATTAAGTTTGCGATTGGAAGGTTTGATGGGTCAACGTTCGACACACGAGAAAAGTCTCAAGTCAGAATAACGTGATTGTTAATAAATTGATAGCATTAAACTTTTGTCTACGTAGGGCACCTAAGGAAAAGCATGACTCAGCCCTTAATTTTGTTTTTGTGTGTATGGTTATTTATTATTTGCTTCTCTAAAAAAATTAACTACAAGTTGCATATTTCTTTGTCATAATATGAATTTATTTCAAATTTTGAAATAATTTTGAAAGAAATACCCAAAGAGTTTCTAAGTAGTCACTTACTTTGGTTACTTGTGTGCAGATTTAAGGTAACTAGAGACGTAAGTTGTCTATAGCGGATTGCTTCTTCTCAGCAGAGTCCATCGCAGGGTATGCAGTAGCACGGTCTCCATCAATAGCTGGTTGCTTCTCCGCCTTGCTGGTCCTCCACAGTTGCTGTTTCTGACGTCACCCTAATTGACTTCTTTTTCAATCAATAATTCGAAATGGTAGCACCACTCGCTTCTCTGATGTTCTGTTGTAATACCCACGGTAGATGGAGGGTCAATGGGTAATGCTACCGTCAATTACAGCCTTTTCTGTCAGCCTGCATGCCCTTTCATTTCCTCTAAAGCCCGCATATCCCGGACAGAATATTAGGAGGACAATCATCGGTTTGCTTACACTAATTGCAGCTATGCAGTCAGCGTATATTTGATGGGATAAAATTCTAGACAGGGTACTCTTTGAATCAGTGAGTATGGTGTCAGATTTATAGTCCGGGTGCCTGATCCAACTCTGAGCCTCCATCATCATTCATCATGCTAGAAGTGGTGATTTATGTGGCACCAGAGATATATTTTTGATGCTGTCAGTAAAGGCCAATCCCGACTTCTCAGTCTTGGTGGTGGTTCTTGATATGTGCTCATTACCTGACAATTCCGATTGAAAGTGGCACACAGGTACTTCAAAATGTGTTCTCGTTTGATGTGAATGTTGTCTCGTTTTTCCAAGCGGCGTTCAGGACAGCACCTTGACTGGCCACATGTAATCAATAAATTTTCATTTATCTAGAAAAAGCCCATTTTCACTGAGACCCTGCTAATTTCTATTATGTTTCCTTTTGCGTAAATGGTATTTTTATCGACTCCTATTAATGTAAAACTTAAAGGGGGAACACTGACCTATCAATATTGTATACTTGGTAAATTATGCAGTAGGTAGTAAAATATATTGTTCAGTCTATCTACATGATCAAATTCAAAATATTTGTGTTTGTTTGTATGCAATAGGGTTACTTACAGCCACAGTTTTACACTCAATAGGCCTAAAACTTAAGCAATGTGTCTGTAGATATAACCAGATGTGCAATTATGTAAGAAATGTTATTAGCTTTTTTGTTTTTTAATATGTTCTTCTGTAATCTTGCAATGAATCTAAATTCGATAAAAAAAACTGCACAATCTTCCAGCTGCACTGAATACCCAGTACCCAGGTCGCACGATCACACACAATTTTCTCTTTCCGTATTAATAGACGATGTAAACAATAGCTGATTAAAAAGTAAATTGTAATACAGGTTGTTTTAAAACTATGATTTTGAAAAGGGCGCAGCCAAATTCGTGTTTTCTTTCTTTTTTATCCTTCACCGGCAAAAATGGGTACTAAGCCACAAGTTTATTTACAATTTTTTTTAAATTTTAAATGGCCTTTTTACTTTATGTATCATTGTAAAAAATATATAAGTTTCAGTTTTTCTATTTTTAATTGAAATCGCAACCAAGAATTGTTGACAATTGTTTACTTTATAATAATAATGTTTACAATAAATGTTAAATTTTAACAAAAAGATGATTTACTTTCTATCTTATCTACATTTTAAAACTTATTTTTAAACAATTTTTTTTTACAATTGGACGTATTAAAATAATCAATAGGAATATGTACGTCCCTTTACTTCTCAAATAAGCGTGTAAAGAATCATACAACTCTAAAAAACGTAAAAAAGCTCATCCAATATCTGCCGTCGTATTGTGGCGATATTGAATACACGCACACACGTAAGACACAACTAACTACCCGAGTGAGGTATAAAACAGTCTCTATCAGCGATTATTTTCCAAACAAGTTGGTAATGACTCTCCGCTTTAGATACCTAGGTCTAGACGAAAGAAAATTGCTTATGATTAAATATATGACAGATTCAACAAACACTTCTCAGACAGCTGGGTCTTTTGGAATGATAGACACTGTTATTTGTAAAGAACATTGGACGAGTGTTTGGTCTGAAAAATGTAAACTCATACATCTTTGAGGCACAAAATGTAATTGAAACAGACTAATAGGGAAAATATACGGTCGATTTTGAGTTTCAAGACAAAAAATATCATAAATAAAGACAATTCTTGTATATATATAGTTTTGGTGTTTTTTTGCTTTTAGAATCACTTTATTGATGCATTGTGTGTTGAAGTACCATTTGTATTCAACTAATTAGTTATGACAATATCACCCTTATTGTTTCTTGATGATAGAGTCCTTCAATTTTTACTTGACTATTCACACTGTGGTCCTTAAAAACCGCTTAGCTGTGTAATTATATTGTTTGTTCACAAACGGGATTTAATAGTCGTGATCTAGTGATCAATACTGGTGATTGTCATGATGAGAAGGCTATTTCAAACAGAGATAATAATGCAAAGAAAAAGAATTAAACAGCAGAAAAGAGAAAGAAATTGAAATGAATCATAGATACGCATAACTATATCAACACAAAATGCGTCTTCTATTTTATTCAAGGTTGTATTTATACTTTGTTGGCTAGACAAAACAGATAAGCTGAGCAATGTTTTATTACCTTCAATACTTGAAAACTGATTTTTTCGACTTAAACTTCATGATAACCAAAATGAACTCAATAACAAGTTAATTGTGTGTTCAAGCTGTCAGATAGCGCAAAGGACAATATTACGAAACTACCAGAATATAGAATATGTAAGTATGTAATATCCCAAAACTATATTAAATCATAATATGCATTTTATTGCATTCAATGACGCATTGAGTTACGTTACTACGTTAACAAAACTTGAAAAACTATATTTATATACTGCTGAAGCTGATAGAGGAAAGGGCAAAATGATAAAGCTAACTTTTAAATTTAGCTTCTTAGAAAAGCAACAAGCGTTCCACAGTCCTTGCATTGCATTATAAATTGTCTATACTTGAGAAGTTGTATTCTATGTTTACAAAAATGAGTGATGCACTCTCACATGATCTCCACCGGGTTGGGACTCACAATTATAATTATTTAAGAATGGGCTAAAAATTGTGGATTTATAGCATTTTTGAATCAAACGGCTACACGACTGCTACTCTGCGAATACTTATTATCTGGATTTTCATTTCATCTAAATGTTAAGGCTTTGAAAAAAGACTAGACGTAAAATCACCCCACAAAGGAATCGCAATATTAAACTTTTTGTTCAAATGTCAATATTTGGCTATTTTTTAAAGTAATGTGTTTTTTTCAAGACATACTATTTAAAAAGAGACCACATGGTTCCCTTTTGCGATAGAATGGTTATCTTTATTTTATAAAGGCATATAATCTATCAACCGCAGATGTGTGTTGTTACATAATGATATATATAATGTTGATTCACCTTTTATGACATAATGATATATATAATGTTGATTCACCTTTTATGACATAATGATATATATATAATGTTGATTCACCTTTTATGACATAATGATATATATAATTTTGATTCACCTTTTATGACATAATGCTATATATAATGTTGATTCACCTTTTATGACATAATAGTATATGAATAGGCGTGACAGAACGTAAATCATCAGACTCTTAAAAACCTAGCAACAGTTCAACACAATATGGCTGATTTAATATAATCTTTATGCCATTCTTTGAAAAATATCCACTGAAGTTTACTTGAGATTGCAAACAATTTGCTAGAATGCATTGCTCGTGACAGATTTCGATAAAAAAGGAATAAAGAATTAAGTTAATTCTAAGACACCTTGTGTATCAGTTAAGAGAAAACTTAGGCTGTAGAATACCGGCATGTTTCAACCGTTTAGATTATGTTTAATACGAAAGGAAAAACCTGTTGAGTGAACGAATATAATGTCCTGTTTGTGTTTTTTAATAATGAATTGAATTATGTACATTTGTTATTTAGCTATACGAAAAAAAACTCTACTTGAATATATCCGCACTCCGCTTTCCTTTTTGATAGGTAAATTTGTTACCAGAAATATAAAACCCGCTCTAAGGGTGACATGATAGTAATGATGATGATGACATCATCATTCATTGCAATTACGCTAAAATGCAATACAAGACCAGATTTCACGATAGAGTTAACGCGCGCGCCGGGCAGCTATAGCTAGCGATGACACCACTACTGTAAGCTGATTGCAGCAGTAGTTTGGATTATAAGAGGGCAGCAGTCGGAAGAGAGGACCAACTTTACATGAACAATGCACTCTATCTTGAGGCCATTATAAATCGGGCTTTGACCTGATATCGCTACAACATAAAGGTGCGTTTTTCCCCTCTTTTTTTCTTGTCTTTTCATTCAATATTTGTGAGAGAAAAATTCCCAGACGCCTTTTCTTTCATTTATCACAGATTATATCTTATCATTTGTATTTGAAGTTGTTTTTTCTCGCACCACGGACGACTTTATTCATTATCTGTTCTGTTTGGATATATATTTTAACGGCTATTTGTTTACCTCAACTATAATACGTGATGGTGTTATAGATTTCGGACCAAAGTTCAGTAGGCCAGGAGCGCTCGCAGTAAGTAGCCAATCGGTCTTATTGATGGACAACGGAACATTATTAGATTACGGAAACGTGAGCTATTACATCAATCATTGCGTCTAAAAGAGTAAATAATAAAATTGTATTATGTTTCAGCGACTCGCTAGTTTAGAAGCCCTAACAAAGAAGATATAATGAAATCATAGAAACTGTTTATTCTCATTAATTTTATCATTCTAGTATTGATGATGATGATTATGTGGCTAGTACTTGTTATTATTAATCGATTTGTTTTAGTTTCGCTTCGTTCATGTGTTTTTGAGTGTTATCTTTTTAATTTTTTTTAATTGGTGGTCCTTAATTTCATTGTCTTTATTTTTGTTCTTTTAATCGCCATTGTTTATTTAATTATATTCTCTTTTACTTTAACTTATTCTAACTGATTATAATTGATTGCTAAATTTGTCATGCATTTGTATGTGTTTCTGAAGGTAATTTGGTTTGATCGATGATAGACTCAGGGAATGTTGTTTTCTTCTTTCTACGTAACTTTGACCTAGCCTTGACATGTCTCATAATCATAATCAAGAGGTTTCATAAGATAGATTTGAAATAGAAATTGTCGTCATTCACTCAACATAATTATAATTGCCATTTCTCTTTGAACAGTTTTGTTATTTTCCATGCCTTTTGAAACGCGTATCACACAATATTCATCCCTGCTCTCTCTCTCTCTCTCTCTCTCTCTCTCTCTCTCTCTCTCTCTCTCTCTCTCTCTCTC
>JAUUEB010469137.1:0-11733 GCA_032362205.1 Clione limacina | reverse complement strand
AGACAGACAGACAGACAGACAGACAGACAGACAGACAGACAGACAGACAGACAGACAGACAGACAGACAGAGAGACATACAGACAGACAGACAGACATACAGACAGACAGACATACAGGAAGAAAATATACCACTGCACAATATAATTGTGCGTGGTTAATAATATTGTATGACACACTCACAATCATTGTTATCTATTAACGCACACGTGTTATGAGTCATGTTATAGTAAGTAGAGAAACATATGAAATATCTTTGAAACATATATTTGTTTTTTTTTGTTTATATTGTTTAATTCATTTCTTTAAATTTAATTTTTTGATAACTTTTGTATGTTTTGACTAATTCAAGCAGGGTTGATTGCTTGTATGAATCTATCAAGGTGCAGAGACCTAGGAACCGTTGCCTATATAACTTTATATGTGTTAATAGAGATATTAAATTCCAATAAAAAAGACTTAGAAAGGGCACGCAAATAAATTAAAGACAATTCTGACAAAAATTGACACATTATTTCAATTTAAAATGTAAAGTTAGTATTTTAACGTATATGTCTTTGACAAAAACACAGCTATGTTCGAGTGCAATTATTTCATTTTGTTCAGAAGTTTGAGATTGCTTTGACAAAAGACTTTTGTATATTCTTTAAAAACATTTCGTGATAAAAGCCAAAAATAAATCTACTAAGTGATAAGTCTGTCTAGGTAGGGATTATTTATTGTCTGTTGTGAACCACTTTAATGAGACTTTTAAGCTAAATGATGTACCAAATAGAGACTTGGCTGAACTTTTCTAGTGAACAAAGTTTCGTTAAACGTAAGATAAATAATTTTGTGTCTAGTTTTAATTGAATTGCTTAAAATACCCTTTTTGGAAATTACAGTCTGATCCTATAATTCTACTAACATCCCTTTCACTTTAGATTTAAATTTAAAGTTTCTCTAAGAGTGTGTTTTAATCTACCAAACAATTTTATTTATATTATTCAATTATTTGCATATAAATAAGATAAAGTACTGAGAAATGAGACTTTTCCATTAAAATACCAAACAATTAAACTATATGTATTAAAAATACACTCTGATAGTAATAAGGATATTATAATATAATCTTATATATGATATGTTACGATATTGTATTTATATAGCGCATTACAAGCTTGTTCAATGCACATAGCAAAACTCCAACGGAGAAACGCTTTTACATTCTTAGCTTCCATTCAGGCATACTAGTGTTTTCCCCGATGTTGCCCAGGCATACATCTAACGATAACAATATATTGCTGAAACTCAATCTTTAGGTTCAAATATTGCATATAATTTAACAAGATACTTCGAAAGGTATAATAATCTTTTAAGTTACTTAGATAGCTTCCTCCAGTAACCATAGTTCGAAACTAATGAATTTTAGTTTTAAGCTTGGTAACGAAAAGTACAATAGTGTTAATCAACTTCCTCGTCTATTAATCCTTTTTTATGGAATATCAATCAAAAGGATACAAAAAATCCAATGTTTTGATAACACTTTCCATTGGAACATAATTAAAAGAACAACAGCATGTCAGTACAGCTGTCTCAATCACTCAATGACCTTAGAATTCGCGAACCATGACATAATTGATATCTTTTTCTTGATACATCTTTCCTTCTCTTTTTTTGAGGCTTTATCGATCTAAAAACTACCCGACAGGCAAATACAAATCAACGTGTGTACATCGCCACAGTGGGATAAAGAAGTTTACACCAAACAAAAAAGCAAACACAAAACATATGTTGTGTACTGATATAGTAGGAAAAGGACTTAACACCGACCGATGAGCAAACACAGAACTTATTTTGGGAATAGCCTCAAAAGGATAAAATATTTTACACCACACGATAGGCAAAAAGAGAAAATGTACTTCGCCAAAGTAGGACAAAAAAATGTAACTACATAAGCAAACATAGACAAAATGATGTATATTGTCACACTAAGATATAAACTCTAAAACATCTGATGAGAAAACATAGACACACTATCGTACACAGTCACAGTATAATACATAAGTTAACACCACCCGATGAGCAAACACAAAGAAGGTGTCTTAACTTAATGCTGTGCAACCAAAATCACTTCACATTATAAGATATATTAAGGCTGTGAAGCAAACAAAAGATTAAAATGCCTCAAGGTGTGTGCAAGCAATTCAACGTGTCAATCTAAGACAAATACTCTTTCTCATGGCAAAATTAACAAGCTCAGAAGAGGCTGTAGCATGAAATGATACGGGTTGCTATCCGTCAGATTGTTAGTGATAAAAATTGACTCACCCCGAATTGTATCCAAAAGAATTGCCAGTAAGAAGACAGTCAGTGGCGTCTTCTATACACACTACTCCTCATGGACTCCTAGAAAACAAGAAAAGAAGGGAACATTTTTATTTCTGTCAACAGAAATTCCACACACTAATTATCATTCATTTAGCCAACTGTTGGATACACGTGAAGTTTGGGGTGTCATCCATTTTATCAATATCCGTGTGGTGCTCTTTTCTCTACACTTGAAATCATCGTGATACAAGCTTTAACATCTCTGCTCTGAAAATTACAGCACCAGTAATTCTTTCACATGATCAGTTGGAACATTGCTTCTAATTCTAGCATCAATTTTGTTTTCTAATATGGCTCTACTCTAACATAATCCATTAACCCTTAATCTCGATATTCTTCTAACACATTGGTATGATCCCAAACGTTCACCTCTATCCTGTAAGCAAATACAGTATCGTATTTTCCTTTTCATTGGACTGTCAACAAATCTTATGAATACATTTTTCACGCCAATTTATATATATCATCGGGAACGCATATTATTATATCACCAATAAACAAATAGAGATGTTGGTGATTTAGGATATCACGTAACAAGGTTTTTACATGTAATCACAAACTAAACTTGTTTACGAGTTTATAGCCAAAAGAAAACACACTTTATTATGACATCCTTTTTCATTCATATTACTCACAAAACATACACAAAATACAACAAAAATATCGAGAAAAATGAAGACGTCATAATGATAATAAGAGTTAACCATACCTGCTAAAAAGTTAACAGAGATTGCTTAAAATAGTTTACCAATCCAAAAAAAAATAAAAAAAGGTTTGCTCCCACAATCATGACATTATCTGGTATGAGAAATAACCTCTTTCGGTCTGTTGAGCTCATTCACAAGTTTTACAGATATCTATAATACTCGTGTCATCATAGTTATATTAAGCAGATAGCTCAGACGGTAAGGATGTAAGATGTGTTAAGAGCTTCCTCTCAGATTACGTGTCACCGGATAGCTTGGTTTTAAATCTTGCACCGACTGTTTAATATTAAGCCTTCGTGTGTCAAGTTAGCACCTAATTGGGTACCTGACTTCGACAGGCCGATATATTGGGTTTTGTGACCTTTACCATTTTTCATACTTAGCAAATTGTGTTATAATATCAAATACAGCATTTCACGGATAGCAAACATGCATGATGACTAACACATCAAGGCATGTGTTTTTGTTATGCATAAACGAATATGAGTTGTGTGTAGAAATATAACACGACCATCTGTCTGTGTGACTGATTTTAATACTTATTTTTAAGGGAGATGACAAGTATGTGTGGTTTAATTCAGTTAATAATTGATATTAGAAAATGTAAACAAAAAAGATAAAATAGTTTCGATTAAGGTCTTGATCTTGATTGTTACGTCGATAAATAATTCTGGCCCATTTATAAAATGCAGCGATATGCATACAAATGATACATATTATAAATAAATCATTACAAGGACAAAAATATGAATCCACGATGAATCGCGATGCAAATATTGATCGCTGTGTTGGTAACTTATTAACCTTATTAACGGATCAATATCAGCCTGTTCAAAACAGTTTCAATGAAAATAAACCTTAAAGGATTAAGGATGTCTTATACATATTTAGATGTATATATCATATGTGTGTATTTTATGATCCGTATGCATCTTTTATTTTTGAACCGTTGAGACTTAATACAAAAAATACTGTGAGCAAAGTATGAAAATAGGGGTGACATATAAAAAAACAGACTAAGACCGCAATAAATACAATAACATCAGCGTTGTTTCATGAAGGCAATTCAAATCGCACTTTCAACTCAGCTTTAAAAAACATCCCGCCTCAACATAATTTGAGAAACTTTAGTAGAACATTATTTTCACATACGACAACAGAACAACCCATTCTGAACATAAGAGGATTTTTTAAGGTAGTTTTCCTGTATTTTTCTAGGGTTGAAAAAGTATTAAATAATTATCCCAAAACACAGCTTGCCAACTCATATAACTTCATGTTGTTTAATTGTCTTTTGTCTTCAAATAAAAGAATAAACTACTTTTGATTACCTCCTTGGCATCGTAATTTGTACAAGCACCTAAACACCCCGAAGTAATACGTCTACCGAACAAAGAACAGATAACCCAAAAGACATTTTCTTGTCGAGATCATTAGAAAACACATTGACATGCTAAAGATGTAACAACGACTGGTATCCTAGTATAATGTACCCTAAAAATATCCGATGGAATTCTTAGGTCACTTAAAGATAAAAAGCAAGTTCGTGCTATTGTTTATCATGACTATTTTTGTGTTTCTGACATAGTTCACTTTATAACATAAGGTGTGAATCTTGGTTAACCATGATGTGTAGTTGCAGTTGTATAAGTGTACATTATAGGTAATTAAACGTCAATACTACAGCATTTGTATTAGCAAATATTTAACAAAAAGGGCATTTATTGTATCATCAACAGCGTAACTCAATACATTGGCATCATGTGAATTATTATTTGTACCTTTATATGTTCTTACAAATGAGTTTAATAGCCGATGCTTAATTGTACGCCCTCGTTTAATAATAGCTATATTAAGCAGACCGATACATTTTACAAACATCAGATATTATTTCCATGAATGCTTATATTTAAATCAGAGACCTGTGTCAAATTAAAGAAATCACAAACACATGTAAGAAATGTATATAATTGAAGCACTTCTTCAAAAGATCCCGATTAGTATTCTATTATGTACTGCGCAACGCCAAATACATAACATTATGATAACAGCAATTGTATCACAGCAATTCTTGATTTGGAGATCAACGTCAACTTTGTTCTTTTCGTCTGCATTTTTCTAAGTTGATTTGCAGAATAAACGCACGAATATGATGATAATTTATATTAATATGTCATTGTATTTGGAGGATCACCAACATTCACCACAGTATTAAGACTAAACGTGTATGCAGCAATTATCTGATTCTCGAGAAATAAGCGTCATTATCAATATGCATACAATTGATATATTAAAGCATCACAGTTGACCTTTTGTAACTCCTGTATTTGTATATGACATTCCATCATTTGATTTGAATTACCTATGATATCATTTGAATTGCAATATGTGTATGTGACTCAAAACTGCAAGATAGTGCTAATTATATACATGTCTGTTAAATTAATATTTACTCAAATGAATGCAAATGGCGAATACGCCTAAGATCGGGCAACATACATAACACTCAAAGTTTGGTTCAATTGTGCATCCAATATATCAGTCTAACATTACAACTCACATACTACGAATGGTACTATTTAGAAGGAACCCTCATACAAATCTCTGACGTTTAATCTAATCATTTATATTGCCACTTCGTATTAAGAGGCTTCAAGAGTAGACAGTCCTGGGTAGTCTCTATTACTATAATTACTTAATCGATACACAGTTTATCGCATCTCAGTCAAGGACTCGGGTCAAGTTTTTAGATATCTCAGTCGCTTATTCTGAGGATACGTCACTAGATCTCATTGAACAAGATATATATCTGAAAACGTCTTTCGTGAAGCAGAAAATGGTTAGAAAAAGGGAATAAAAAGATACTACTCTGGGATATTTCTCGATATTTCTCGCACTATGTGTAGACCAATAACTCAGATTTAGTTATACTTCTATTTACAATGAGTCTGGGATATAAATTGAAAATAAGAAGCGAAAAAGAAAGTGGGAGTCGGTGTGTGGGTGGGATGAAAAATCAAAGGCAAACTGGGAGAAACCGTGAACGGAATTATACAAACCAAAAATAAGTAAGTTTGAAATGAGATGGCCGAATGCTAACGGCGTGATCGCCAAATCTAACACTAGGATCGTTATAAGCAATTTTCCATTATCATCAAGAGGCTTTTCAAGGGATAAGAACGTGCTCGTGACCACATGAGCGCTTCCGATATACGGAGTTTAAGACATCAATGCCACATCGTTTAATGCTCTTTTAATGATTCTGTGCATACCTGTTTTTTTTCTCTTTTCGATTTAACAATGGTGAAAGTCTTGCCCTTTTTGCACGAAATTTAGAAGACCAATGTATTTATTTTCCGGATTTCATACCTTTTCTTTAAACAACAAATAGCCCTGGAGAGGTATATAAATGTTAATAGTTTTGCGTTGAGCAATGCAAAGAAAATAATGATTACATTGAAAAAGTCAACGTTGACATTTTGGAGAAAGTATGGTTCATACTTTATAGAACAACTCTCTAAGTAAATACATCATTTGGAAGCTAATTTCCTTTTTCATCTCGTCTTATTTATTGTTTCAAATCTAATTTATCAATAAAAAAGAGTAAAAAATATGTGTGCAGTACATGCTCACAGTAAACCTCATTTGATGAACATAGATTACAAATCGCACAAGCGGAAGCTAGTATTTGGTTCGTACATTCCGATTGTTCTAATTAAATCCGTACGAATTTTAGCTTCTTCTAAGCCATATTTAAGTGACGAGTATTCAGAAATATCTAAACTTGATTACCTAGCAACAAGCGATATAATTTTGAAAAAAAGATTCAAATGTAAGAGGTTTCACATAACGCCTATTAATATAAAAATATGTTTCCTTCTTTTTTCAATACCGCTTTGCATCAACATTTAAATGTTGAGTACCCATCGGAATATAGTTTATACAGTACAAGCTATGTCGAGAATATATATATTTATCGATTTTCGTTGTACGCTAATATTTTGACTCATTTGAATACCGCTTAACCCCTCTGCCAAAATACTCATTTCAATGATCAACGGTCTTAATGTAAGAAACATAAGCCTGTATCACGGGTATCAAGTCGCTTTGCGAAGGAAAATTGAATTTTAGATATGAGCTTGAATCAGCTGAACTCTCAAAAAATATATACAAAATGTTGTATGCATTGAAAGAAAAAAATATGAGCATTAAAATGTTTAAGTTTGCCTTTATTCAGAAACATTTATGGTGTACAGCGATCAACAGACGATTCTATATATCGAGTCTGGTTCTTATGTCCGTCTTACGGTTAAAAAGTGATATATGTACATTAAAATGCCAAGCGAAAGAAAAACAGATGGAAAAATATGAATTACGTATGAATTCATATAGCTCCTAAGTTTGGTTACTTTTTATGACTAACCAAATATATCAAATAGGGTAACTCTTAATTTTGAACTGTTTTTAACAGACGATCATGTTCGAAAATTGTGATCGGAGGAATGTAAGACGATAAACTGTCTGTAAAAAGTTGTAAAAGACTGTTTGGACCACATTTGCGTGTACTAATACTTCTCTTCACTATAATAAAAAATATATTATCATTATAAGCTTACACATACACATAAAAAGGGCAAAACAAAAATGTATAAAAATTATAACTATAAAAAGGTTCGGCTTTGAAATGCTTTTGATGACAGAATAGTAATAATTGTTTTTGATAATGAATTTTATTTTTTAGTTGACAGGAAACCTCTCAATCACAATTTCAAATAAACTAAAGAATCAAAACAAAACGGTTAAATATGTTTTAAACACAATGTTAAGATAATCAACCTAAATGCAACATAGATATACAAGGAAACAATCGACGCGCAAAACATTCAGTTAACTTCAAGTCATTGTTTTAAGTGCAGAGGGCGCAACAAAGGCAAGCGAATAAGTTATTGGTCTCGTCTCATGAGACACCACTCGTCCGTTGATCGATTAAACCAGAAAAGTCTGAAAAAAGCGGCGACATGCCATCAATAGGGACTACTTTTTGTGTGAAATAAGCAATACACATAATTCAAGTGTATCTATAAATTATAAAGATAGTACATTAGTCTCCGTTTATAGACCTACATCGTCGGAGGCCATCATAGGAGATGTGAGACAATACGCTAAGGGGATTTTAAAGTTGGAAGTTGCTTTTTAACGATGGGGTTTTTAATAGTTGCACAGTTTCTGATCGAGTTCGGTGCAAAGATGTTTTTAGAGGCTTTCAACCATAAAATAGTTGATGGTATTTTCTTACGCTGCAAATGAAATGAATTCATAAATGTTTAAAAAGTATATAGAATTTAATCTCAATCCAAGGAAATGAAATGGAATATTGTGAGAGTTCGTACACATCAATATAAGCCATTGCTATGCTGCCAAAAAAATATAGTGTCTCGAGAGTCAAGAATTTTTTGTAGTTGAATACGTGCACGAAGAAGACAGTTATGTTACTTTACTACCTGTGCCGAATATCTGCTGATGACTGATGCTTTTTCAAACCTTTCTAACTTGATGACCTGTCTCAGAGTCTTTTGCTCTCTCTTTTTCAAGTCTTTCTGTTGGTGATTTTAAAGACTCCTGTTTTATGACTCAAGTAACTGTAAAATTGTAAGAAAGAATCTTCAGTGTGCGCATGCAACATCTGACGAATATAATCTAAAAATGCAAACAACAAGAACAACATACAGAAAGGAGTCACTGAAGATCAGCAAGCTCTCTGACAAAGGAAATATGAAACGCTATTCTAATCAATCATGAACAGCAGACTTTTTCTCTGATCACATCCAAGCTTTTAGCAAAGTCTAGCTTAAAGTACATCACCAATTAACTGATATGATAGGGCATCACGGGCAACTTCTATATCAATCTTTAAATGTAGAAAAACAGAAATAACTGCCAGTCCCATGTATAAACCCTACCGAAAAATGTTCACTTTTTACTCTATATTTCTGGTCACTAAAAATATAAATTCCAAAGAACAACATAAAGCATGCTTTTTCCAGAACTAAAGAATACTAAGTCAAAATTTGCACTTTTAGTGTTAACTTACACAATACAGCATTTAAATACAAACTGACTAATATTTTCAAATGTGGAAGGAATGTGGCAAATCCATAATGAAAGTCTCTTAATATAGTCCATTTAGCTATTACTGCACACATTTGTTTGTTAAATTAACGATTTATATCTACACATATTATGTTCTGTTCCAGAAAAACCACTTTAATGTTCTTTCACTAACCTTACTCTTCTTCTTCTTCAGAAATATAAAACCTGTTTTAGCGATAGCGCTTGCGGACAACCGCCCCTTGTCAAGCGGATAACTGGTTGTCGTTGGGCTGCTGCTGGCGGCTAGTAGGCAGTAAGCGATACTCGCCATAATGTATAATGGCCAAGCTCTTGTTTATTAGTGATAAGTTCTGCTCTGGGTGAACTCAACAACAATAAACATCAACCCTCCATCGAAAATGACTGGCTCCAATTCTGACCCATACTTCTTTGCTCGTGAATCTCATATTTGTAGAGGTTCTTAACTATTTTTTCAACTATTTTACAAATATCCCCAATATGTTGTTTTTTACCATTAATGAGTACATAATGTTTTTTGTTTGATATTTTAATATTATTGTGGCTTATTTCTTACATTTTTTTCCAAGGGCCTGTCTAGTCTGTAAAAGTAGATGATTGTGGAGCAGATAGCTGAGTGGTTAAGGCGTCGGACTCAAGAGCTGGCCGTCTTCAAGCATTGTGGGTTCGAACCCCGCAACGGGACACAATTTTCATTTTGCTATCATGATCTCCGCCTGCCCACCCAGCAGTTGAATTGGGTACCCGGCTATAGGCAGTGATTATTATTGTGATTGCTAAGGCGATGCACCTCAGGTAGCGTCCCTTGTATACTTCCCAGGAAGCTGAGAATGTACGAGATCGTCTCCATTGGGCCTGTCTGGGTAATGATAACAGTAAAGCGCTATATAAATGCCATTATTATTATTATATTATAAAATGATTACCTCAAAAGTCCTTCGTTTCGTTTTTCGTCCTAAACATGTTATCTCCATTTATGATTAGTGTTGACAAATGAAAACAAAGTATTTATACATTACTGTTTGAGACCTACTATGATTTTTAATATTAAAAAACACACTGTATATAATTCATCATGTGTGTTTTATAATATATTAACATAAATTGAGTCTACATATGTTATTTAAATGTTTGAGATCTCCCACACAATTATTTCCTTCAAATAAAACACAAAAACGTGTTTATTCACATGTCTGATTTTGTCTTCAGTAAACATGACACGTAAATTATATTATGTCAAGCTATCAATGATCCCTATCAATTAGATTATGTCAAGCCCTATCAATGATCCCTATCAATAACCACCTGACAGGTTGATTCTATTTGTTCACCGCTAACAATGATTTAAATACTAATGTTACAACAAATTAGAGCGAAATACTCACGATTGAAGAACATTATCTTACAGCTGTTTCCTGGAATGTCTAGAAATATCCAACAAATCCTTACAGTGAACAAGCTTTGTAAACAATTATTAAGAAAAAGCATTTCATGTTTTTGTCGATGAACGAATATTGTTATTTATAACTGTATGATGGTGTTGCTTAGAAAAATATAATTTAAAACTGTTATTATAACAGGATTTTAGTTTGTTAACCGACACAGTGTTTTTGACACGTGGATGATTATGTGATCCCAGTGTTTGTCTGTATGTCTGACTGTTTGTGAGCACGATCACTTAAAAACTTTAAAAATTATGTACAACAATTGGGTACATTAAGAATATAACTCAACCAGACGCGTCCGATATATAGTAATATATAATCATGTATTAGACTTTTCCACATAATAATGAAAGATGCTTAATTTTTCACTTAAAGGTCTTTCAATGTCACTAAGAATAATTTTTTTGGGTCTGTCTCGTCTGGTAGATGTTTTTATGTACCTGTAATAATATGATATATAGCAGAAAAAATGCACTTAAAGTTCTATATATCTGCGTCAATTCGATATATGTTTTTCTAATGAAACTGTTATCATACAATTAATGATGAAAAATGTTTCCCTAGATCAATACAAAGATTAAGAGATAAGTTTTAATTTCAAAACTTAAGGTATTTGAATTACAGCCAGATGGTATGCCAAACATAGAAATGTATAAAACAACGATCAGATTTAGTAACAAAACATCACATCAAAAGGTTAGAATCAGTCAATAATCAGTGCACTAGTATAAGTAAGCTTTTAAAAAATTGATTGAAACACGAGCTTGGTAGTTCATGTTAGAATTCATTATCAGACAATCATATATAAGAAATAGTTTACTGATTGTTTAATGATAAACTGAGATATGACCTGAAACAAGATCATGTATCCAATAACTCATACAATTATAGTAAGTGTGTTGGTGTCAATTATCGTTAAAGTTATACCACTGTCAAACAACTAGAAACAAACATCAATTAAGGTTTATATTATGTCAATGTCCAACAACTAGAAACAAACATCAACTAAGGTTTATATTATGTCAATGTCCAACAACTAGAAACAAACATCAACTAAGGTTTATATTATGTCAATGTCCAACA
>JAUUEB010469126.1:0-11736 GCA_032362205.1 Clione limacina | reverse complement strand
AATTCTAAAATATTGGAAATGCGCATCACATTCAAATTAGACTTGCTCATAACAATTTTTGTGATGAAGCTTATCCTATGCACTCTGTTCAATAACAAAAATGTCATCAATTTGTCTCAATATTATCACAATTAAAAAATGTACATAATGGAAGATACAAATTGTTCATATGGCTCCAGCAGATCAAATGATATGTTTTCAAACAGTCAATAATATCTATAGACAGTGCCAGTAGACAGAGACATTTGTAGGGGACTTTATGTAACTCTTCTTCAATATGACCAGGCCAAGTGAATTATCCCTTTTTTGTAAGTAGAGGATGTGTGTAAACATATAACTTCGTAGCATCACTTCTTTGTTAACCTATATTATGCAACACATCCAGCTACATTTGGTGGGTTCTTTTCAGGCGACTGTAAAAGTATTATCATGGCCATTGATCCGTCTGCAATCATTGTTGTCTGTTATATAAGTTTTAACACAATATATTACATTTGTTTCATATAAAGGTTCTACGTTTACCTCATTTCATATTGATCCCTATGCATTGTCTCAGAATGTTCAATGGAATGATGACATCATTATATGAGAACTGAATTTATTGCAAATTACAATGTTTGTGAGAAACTTGTGTCACTTCTTGTAGAGAACAAAAGGGATTCTATTTACATATCAATCAACAACATGTTTAAAAGTGTACACAAGCCATATCACTACAGCACTGACCAGGGAGGGAGCAACACAACATATCAACTAGTCATCTTCTAAAACTCTTATTAATAAAGATTTTTTTTTATGACCAATGGACTATAAACTAGATGGTGAACTCTTTCTCAGAGTTAGATGATATACTTTGCGAATTGGAAGATCGTTTTGTAAGATTTTGACGAGAATTGGATTTTCCAGGGGTGGTGTGTCCACTACTGACCACTGGTGATATGGAAGGAGATCTTGTGGCTAAAGGTGAAAGTGAAGGGGTCAAGGATGGGGTCATTGCCGCAGAGGTCAGACTTGACTCATAGCTGATGGGGGAGCGAGGGAGAGAGGGAAGAGAAGTGTTTATAGTAGATGCATGTCCTGAGACAGGATGTGACCGACTTCCGGACGACGCCTGCTGCTGTGTTGGTGGTTGGGGCGGTGGGTGTTGCGGTGGAGGTAGGTGTTGCTGGAAGTGATTGTGCTGATTGGTGTTGGGACTATGGTATGGACGATGCCTTGAATTCTGTGGCGATCGTGAGTTGTGCTGTGGAGCGTATCCACCCATGCCTTTTTGATTAGCCCCCATCACAGGATATGCCATGTATGGCAGCTGATTGTATGGAGGAGGGTCGGCAGATGAGTAGCCAGAATTTGTTTGAGACAATGGCACATGACTAGGTTTTTGACCCTGGTGAGGCTGCTGTCCTGGGATTGGAGGGAGCGGCATTTGCTGTATCGGATGGTGGTGGTGATGATGGTGATGACGATGGTTGTGATGCTGATGATTGTGGTGTGCAGGGTTAGGCGTTTGTTGTTGCATTGTGTGTACACTTCGGCGGATTGGGACTGGTGGGCTTGGTGGTGGGTAGTCAGGAGCATCTCCATTCTGACCTGTAGGAGGAGAGAGTTGAACAGACATAGGCGGGGCATTAGTAATAATGGGTGGAGGTACAGTCCTTACTTGTGGCTGCTTCAGAGAAGATATAAACTGGCGCTGGGGTACTGTTTTGATTGGTTGTTTCTTAGGTGTAACACTTTCATCCTTTAGCTTAGCAATTTCTGAAAACACATGAGCCAAAGGTTGATACTGAGGACCCCAGTCAATAAGGTAATCCCAATTGTAAGAACCACTGTTTACTTCCTCACTGTTAATAACACTAGAAAGAGAACCCACATTAGCAGTATCTGGTTCATGGAAGCTCATCCCTTGACTTCGCACCTCTAATGTTGCAGCTTCATCATCAGTCTCTAAATCTGTCATTTTCTCCAGATCAGTATCAACCCCACCTTCACCACCACCTTCATCAGAAAATTGATGCATACTCTCTGCCGATCGTCCTAATTTTTTGGTAGCAGAGGACTTAGTTTTGCCAATTTTAGTTGTGTCTATGCCTAAATTAGCAAGGTATTCTTGATGATTTTGTGCTGTTGGTTCTGATAAAGTGTCATCATCATGCTGGATGCCAGAATCAGGCATGGCTTTTTGACGGAATGCTTGTGAAGAGTGAAGAAAACTACTTGAGTTAATACGGCTTATTTCTTCATCATCTTCCTCAGCTTCAGCTGACCCTCGTCCACTTGATGCTGAATTGTGTGACTGATTAGAAATGTCAGAACTCATGTGGTTATTCTGAGGAGGCCGACTGATGCGTATAATGTCAGCATGGAAGGCTCTGTCATTTGGTAGATGAGGTGGTATCTCAAGATCAAGAGTAGAATCACTAGAGTAATTGGGCACAGATTTGCGAGGACTACGTCTGCGATAGATGAAGAACAGAATGATTGCAATTGAGATGATGATGATAATGATACAACCAACAATGATGCCTGCCAGGACTCCCCCATTCATTGCTTCATCAGCTCTCATTTTCCCTATTGGAGCTGCACAGCCCTCACAACTCCTATCCACAGAAATTGTACATTGAGCCATATCCTTTAAAGAATCATCTTTCCCAGAGCTTACTTGTATGGTAAGCTCTTCAGTGTCTGTAGACAGAGCTCTCTTCTTACGAGAGGACTGTTCTCTGAACTCTGGGGCATCACTATGAAGTGTGAGTGCAACCGTAATATTTCCACTAAACTCATCAATCCTAAAATAGTTGCTTGGTTTTAAGAATGAGTAGACCAGTCTTCCAGCCTCACCTTTGTCTAAGTCTTTGGCAGACACTCGCCCAATGTAGTCCCCAGTTTTTGCAGAACCAGGAACCTCAAAATTGTACTCAGTAGCCGAAAGACGTGGCTCAAACTCATCCTCATCAATAATCTGTATTGTTACACTGGCAACTGCAAAATTACCACTTGAATCTCTTGCACTGATTGTAATGTCATAAAGGTGATTGGAATCCTTTTCATAATCAAATTTTCTCAGAGCTTTAACATCCCCCGTCAAAGGACCAATTTGAAACATGAGCGGGCCATTACTGGTGTTATTAAATATGTCGTAGGTAAGGCGACCGGCGTCTCCTGCATCCCCATGATTAGCATGTGCACGGAATACAGTTGTTCCTTCAGGTGAGTTTTCCAAAAGATCTTCCAAGTAGTGTTGCACAGGGAAGCGAGGCTTGAATTCATTGACATCAGTGACAAAAATATCAACTGTAACAAAAGCTGAAAGATGTGGAGAAGATTGGTTGCAACGGTAGCAGTCAACAACCCGAAGGATGAGCCGATGAGAGGTATGGGACTCGAAATCTAAATGCATTCCTTCCATAATAACCAAACCACCTTGGTTGTCACGGTTGATGAAGATGCCTTCACTGTTTCCTGAAGTGATGGAATACCGAAGTTCTCCATTCAAACTAGAATCTGCGTCTGTAGCATTTACACGCAGGAACTCTTTCAACGGGGGATAGTCTTCAGGCAAAGTGACAGAGTAGCGCTTCTGTAGAAAAACAGGGGCATTGTCATTTTCATCATCCACGTTAATGATGACTTTAACAGAAGAGTTTTTAGGTGGTGTTCCTCTGTCAGTTGCAAAGGCCACCAAGTCATAACGGTTCTTGACTTCATAATCTATGCCACCATTGTAAAAAATGTGACCAGTTCTCTGACGAATGTGGAACAGCTTACTGCCTTGACCAACCAGTGTATAGTTGATGTTATCTCCTCGATGTGTGTTGTCCTCATCTAGAGCTGATACATGAAGAACCATGTGACCTTTCTGTGCCGATTCACTGATGTGTGCCCTGTAAAAAAAAGAAAATGGTTTCATTATATATAACAAAAATTATATAATAATCATATCATAAGCATCATTACATAAAAACTTCAGGTATGTATTTTTAAACCTAAATTGTACAAAAATCTAAAAACTGACTTAGCGACTTGTGGAACAACGCTCTCATTGTTAGAGGAAATACAACTCGTTACTCAATGTTAAAAAAAACTATCATCCAAGTTATCTAATGATCAAATGTTCAAAGTGTTCCTACATGTGTAACAATGAAAAATAACATGTCTTGCAAAGTACTTATATCACAACACAATTTTTTTTTATAATGTCACTCATCATTCTTTCAATATTAGTACACACTATAATTATATGATGATTCTTGAAAGAAATGAAGAAGTTTAGATTATTTAAAAGGAGATTTCCTGAAGGATACTCTAGAGCTGGCCCCTCAAACTCAATTAGGCTGCATGATATAGTCTCATTTGGAAAAGACAGAGTAGACAGTTTGGATCAGCCGTTCACCTTCCATGTGGTATTTAGACTATCTATTATAAAAAAAATATATTGCAGCAATATTGAGTCAAATCTAAACTGCATTTTAATTTTTATTCCTTCATAATAATTCACTCATTTTAATGACATTACATCAGTATGCCAAGTTCATTTGTCAATATTATCTATAACTTGTGTACATATTCCCATTTTGCTTTCTTTTCATATAAATTGCAAACAAATAACTTCTGCACTTTTTCCTCCCAAAATCGATAGAATTAACATAACACTCAAAGTATTTTATGTTATGAAAGAACTTACACATATCCTTTTGGTTGTAGGAACCTTGGCGTGTACTTGTTGACATCTGTGATTTGAATATGTACAGCCACCATAGATGACTGTTGAGGGATACCTCCATCTTTTGCAACAACTACAAGCTGAATTATAGATTCACCCGATGTGAATGAGATTGTCCGATTGGTGTAGATGACACCTGAGAAGAGGGAAATAACATCTTTATAAAATAGGAAATAATAATAATAATAGATAATAGTAAGGAAGCCAATAGGATGTTCTACAGCATCATATGTTAACTCTTCATTCATATGAATGTTATACACATCTTTTAAGAGGTCTTAATGCTTCACATATATTCGTTCAATATACAAGGCCTTTTCACAGAACATAAAAGCTTTGGTCTTTCATTTACAGTCCAGTCCAGAGTAAGATAAATCTCCATAAACTTGTGCTATTGAACTGGTATTCGAACGTATCTAAAGTCCAAGAAAAAAGTGCTGTAAAAGTGATAAACAATTGAATCCAAACATATCAAACAGAGCAATTAAGTAGCAGCCTTTTAGTTCACATGATCTGTGGTGTTCAACCAAGAGAGATGTATGTGACAAGTGAAGGAATGTCAGGCGAATACGTTATATAAATATATAACGCCAGCGTCATGCCACAATTGCCCAAGTTCATTTTTTTTTTTACTTAAAGCGCCAATCGTGATGAGGTCATTAGACACTCCAGGCAACCCAAGAAGCTACATCATGTTGATAAAAATAGACAGGACAATATGATTCCACAATCACACTCAAGTCGGTTTTTATGATTTATTTTCAATGGGTTTATACAAGAGTTGGCGAATGTGCCTCTAAAAAAGATGACACTTGATTATCTCAAAAAACCCAAAATCGACTTAGGTGATTGTGGTATGACGCTGACGATATATAAGACATGCAACATACTTATACATTCATATGTGTAATATACTTATACATATAAAATGTGATATACCTTTACATTTACACCTGTGATATGCTTATAGATTAACACATTTGGCATACTTAAGACATGTGACATGCTTATGCATTTACAATTGTCATCTACTTCTACATTTACACATGTGATATATACTTATTCATTTACAGGTGTGACATAATACATTTATACATTTGATATACTAATAAAAATACTTGATACATTTACTCATGTGACAATACTTATATATTTACTCATGTGGCATACTTACATTTACACATGTGGCATACTTACACACTTATATATGTGACATACCTATACTTTTATACCTGTGACATACTTGTACATTTATATGTGTGACATACTTGTACATTTATACGTGCGACAAATTTTTACATTAATACCTGGTGTACAATTGACTTACCTGTACGAGGGTTGATGTAGAAACTGTCAACAACTGAGGTTGCCATGCTATAAGTTATTTCCTTGTTACGCCCAGAGTCTGCATCTAACGCTACTACAGTAACTACTGATTGTTGGGGACCTGTCTGTTCTGGCAGTGACACCTGAAATCAACAAGACAATTTTGTCAAATAAATAAGTTTAACAATATAACAGTAATAATTTTAAAAATGTTTTGATTAAATAAACTTGAAATTGTTTCACCTGGTATCACATAAATAGTCTTTGGCTTTGAGTGTCAAGTAATGCATTTCAAGACAAATGAAAGACATACAATAGTAAGACCCCTAATAGCATACAGTGACTGTATCCCTTGCAACATGTACACTCAGATTAGAAACATTACAAAATAAATGGTTGATGAAGTTTATATGTTTCTTGCAGTGTTGTTGTCATTGGGTTCATACTGTAATGATCATTTACAAAATGCTGTCTCTGTTTTTGTGGGAGAGGGTATACAGCCTCGGTTTCTGATGTGAATGTAATTGCTAAGTGATCCATCACAACATCTTAGCCAGACACTCACTCCAGACAATAATCACACACTGTTACACATTTCCTTTATCTGTTCTTCTTATCAAAATCGGCTTATTTAAAAAATATACTGTTTTGTGACATGTCAACTACAGGCCTTCAACTCTAAATATAGACTTCATTTAAAATATCTATTTGATAACTGTTATCTACTGTAAAACATTCAAATATTTACAAAACTTTATCACATAATAACTGTCTATATATCATACCTCGTAGCTCTGTTGTGAAAACACTGGTGGGTTGTCATTCTCATCCTGTACATACACATCCAGGAATTTAGACACAGTGTGATCTGGCTTTCCATCAGTGACCTGTCAACATTTAAGTAAAATATATTAATGTTTCCCTGCAACCTGGAAAGGTTCCTAGAGTAATGAGATTACTACCAAATTGAGAAAAGAACAAATCAGAAAAGTACAAACTTTTAGCATTAGTAGTAGTAGGTATTAGAACAAGGTAGTAGCTATCAACCTTGAGCCCCAACAGGGTAAAGAATAGTGAAAAGGGGGAGAAAGAAAAAGAAAAGAAGGCAAGACAAAAAAAGAGGGAAAACAGAAATATTATCCGTTAAAAGCTAACCCCAGATTATATTATTCTGTCATTGAGGGCCACATATCTGAATTTCTGGTTTTGCCTACCACCTAAGATGCTTGCCATTGTGTTTTCTGGATGAGTCTGAAGCAATGATTTATTCAAGAGAAAATTATGTTAAAAAATAAGCCTATCATCATCTTTGTCAAAACATCCCTTTTTATTTCCATCTTTTAACCGAATGGTGAGAAAATTGCAGCTATCTGTGGAGTTCCTCATGTAAGAACTTGCGGTGGGGCTTCGTCAACCAAGCTAAGGCCTGTAGTAATTCTACATACATTAATTAAATCAATACTTTCCCTTCTAAATTCTAAATATGATAGTTAATGTGAGCAATTCTTTCTACTGGGAATACAACCATAATTTAATAGCTTTGAAAATGTAGAACTATGATTAAACCAACACTGTATCACCTTTATCTGTTTTCAAAAAGTAGAACTTGTGATTCAATTCCCAACCTAGAATGCCTTAAAGATAGACATTCTGGTACGAGTTAACTATGAGAAAAGATAACAACAAAAACAAACATAATTCAAAAAGGAAAATGTCATACCTGAATACCAACAGAGTAATGTGACTTCTTCTCATGATCAAGGCGTTTGGCCAAGGTAAGCCGACCTGTAGAACGTTCTAAACTAAACGTTTGATCTGGATTCCCATCTGTTGTGAAGTCATACACCAGGATTGGGTTCAAGTCAACATCATTTGCTGTTGCCATAGCAATGACATATCCAACATCTCGATCTGTTGAGTAAAGATTGAAAGAATATAGTTACATACTTCTGTATTCAATTTCAAAAGCAGTTGAGCAAGAATATCAAAAAAGATCTGTACAGTTGGAAAATAAACAGTGGTAAAAGAACACCTATCATTTAACTCTTTTTTGCAACATAAACAATTTGCCACTTTGTAAAAACAGATTTCTTGAGTAATCTATGAACTTATGCAACGTTTTTGGTGAAATGAAGAAGTTTTTCTTTTCTTTTAAACTTATCGATGATGTGTCTGACATGAATACATTTTCCGAATTGAAATAATCAAATCCAAATAGCTTTTGAGTGTATAAACCTTTGGCATACTTCTTTTGTAAAACGGTCAGTTCTCTAATTTCTCATTATTTTAATTTTAAAGACACTTACTTTCACTGACATTCCGAGGCCCAATATCTGGTAAGTATGGTGGTGAATCGTTTTCATCTACAATTGTGATCAGGAGGGTACAAACTCCAGTCCTGGGCGGTGTGCCTCTATCTCTTGCTCGAATAGTTAGCCTGGGAGAGAACACATAATTCAAATAATTTTTACCTCATAGAGCTTAAATCTTACTGAGTACATGCCTTAAATTGTCTTTTAATGATGTCAAATCAACTCCACATAATGAAAAATTAAAACAGCATTCTCTTTGAATAGAATATCATTTTGAAATCAGAGAAATATCTGTGAACATAACAGTAATATCTAACCATAATAGATCTTTAAAAACAAAGGAACTAAATCCCTACACAAGGAAATTGAAAGGAAAAAACAAATACAATATGTTCTATCTGCACACAAATTCTTTAAAAATGCCTGTTTCCATGACTTGCATTAGCTGTAAAATAATTAAAAACACAACAGCTTTCGATAATAATTTAACAAGAAGGTATTAAAAAAATGACAAAACAACATACTTGTATCCCTCTGGCTGAGCCTCTCTATCTAAAGGTGCTGACTCAATGCGGGTCTGCACTATTCCAGTCAAAGGATTTTGTATTTCAAAGACATCCTCTCCACCTCCAATGATGTAATAGTCTATGAGGCCATTAAAGCCACTGTCTGCATCCCGAGCTGTGACCTGGGTGACAAATGTTTCTGGTTGGTTGTTCTCCCAAATTGCTGAGACATAGCGAGACTGGGAGAATCTTGGAGCATTGTCATTAATGTCAATCAGATTAATCCACAGTGTTGCATATGCATGCTCGCTTCCTGATTTTGCAGACACAATAAGTCGAATACGAGGATCTGTTTCAAAGTCTAACAAGTCAGGTTTCCCAACTTTGATGTCACCTACAACAATAAAAGAAAATATATTGTTTGAAAAATCACTGCTAAAAAGTTTCAGATACTGTTTGATAAGGGTAGGAATCCTTACCCACACCTTAGGTTTACAATACAGCTAAGTTTGACAATTAATAAAAACCATACAATTTAAATAGTTCATTCTGTCTAGTTAATCAGGCAAAATTATGGTAAAAAAAACTATCCTTTTCAGACATTTTTATCATTGTTAACGGTTTCATAGAAATATCCATCGAAAAAGTATGTATCACTCACCTGAGTTGTGTTCAATGGTGAATGCATTGTTTTCATTACCAGTGGCAAAGTTGTAGATGATAGGTGTGGATGGTGCATTCATCGACCCATTGTATGATGCTGTGACCCGAGCTACTGACAGACCCTGACCTGTGTGTTCTTCAATGTCCACTGAGTACACATCTTGACTGAACTTGAACAGTTGGTTACTCTCAGACCCAACAGTAATCTCAATCACACCTTTATGAAAGACAGAATCCATGTTGTCTTAATTTACATATACTAGCAATTTTAACTAAAAGCATACATTTTTTTCTAATGGGACTTTCAACACTTTTGCAACATACATATCTGTGAACATTTCAGTCATACACATTTGTTTGCTCACCCTTTTATTTAGATGTTAACCAACTGGCAATTATTGCTTCTCCGCAATTATCAAAAACTAAAGAAAAAGTTGAACATATCTCTTCCAACATTTTCAGTTTAATTCTTTTTATTTTCTTGACAAGACTAGGCCTGATTGAAGAACAACCTTAATTGTTAAAGTCTTAGTTCTTTATCTTAAGTTTAACAGCTCTTGTACAGACAGACCAGTACACAAAAGAAAGAATATTTAAAACATGAATTGGGAAGATATGAGCTTAGAAAAGAAAGAAAAAACAAAAATAATGTCTGCAATCAAACATGAAAATCAGTTGACTGTAAGAAAAGTTATTAGCCTTTTAGTTTTACTATATTTTCTCGGTAGAAAACCTGCCATTAATCATGAACAAACATGAACCATCTACCAGAAATGTTTAATTTGCAGGTACAGTGAATGCACAGGTCTATTTCCGTCTTAAATGTAAACAAAATCCAAAGGTTTGATATACAGGTTGGTCAAAAACTGTGACTTCTTAAATGGATTGGGGCATATTTGCGCATAGTGGTGGAGAGAGAGAGAGGTCTACATGGAGGTAAAAAAAAGTCAGTGTGTTCTTTCTTTCTTTGTGTATCCTTCCCGAGTAAAACCGGGTACTAAGCCACTAGTTTCATATATTATGTTCACTAACTAACTAACTTTGTTTACTTGAACGTGCAATTATACGTCTGAGACTATTTGAAATATCAGTATGTTCAAACAACATATTGGCAAGAGACAACAAGAGTCCCTTCTGCTCCACAAACTGACAAACTGCCCTTTATGGTAGGTTGGTTGATAGCCCCATCAGAAGCTGATTGCTTATTTAATGGATCAGACAAACGACGTCACTGAAATTTAATTGACCTAGCCGATTTCCTTCTGGATAAGACCTTCAGTTAAGATATGTCACGTAGACACGAAATTGACTGTTCACTTAATATGTTTCTAATTTGTTTTTGCACCAAATAATATCACCAAGCTTTTATGTTCAGCAGGTTGATGTTATGCCGTCAGTCCAGAAACAAAATAATCTGTGCTTTTTATTTTACTGATTTCGAATAACTTTCAATCTACCAATGGTATTGCTGAACAAAAAATAATACCTTATACGATTAACTAAGAAAATAACTTGTCTGTTACCTCGTTTCATCTTTGTGTAACTTTCTAAGGTGTTCATGAAAATAAGACATTTAATACATATTGATATATTTCTTCCCAGGAGCGACATGGGGGAATGCCCCTCTCCCTATTTCAATCAAAAATACTCTAAATTCGTACAATTTCTAACTTAGTTTCGAATTTTGATTTGTCAGAAACCAACTCCTCGCCCTCCCTTTTAAAAATTCTGGCTACGCACTTGTTGCTTCTTCTGCTGCATAGTATTAAAACATCAATGATCTCCTTGAATCTTTCATCGATCGATACATCTTTAATCGAGTATCCTTACATGAACTTGTTATGCAATTTACTTAGTTATAGCTCAGTAAAATGAAATTCTTAATTTGTATCGGGGTTGTCCATTTCCGTAGTGTTCCACTTAGACTTAGGCTATAAAAAAATATCTATAAAATATGAATTAATACACCCAGGAAATATTGCGACAAGTTTAAGTTGGATGTGTTATTCACTTTAAGCTTATAAAATTGGGTTGACTACAAGGTGCAATAATAGATATAAAGAAAAATTTGTCATTTTAACACCTGGGACGAAAGGACGGGGACAACAAATCATCAATATTTCGGCATATCTGCCTTCAACGGGTTGAACAAAAACAAAGAGAAAATGATCAAAAACAAATAATACGATTATTTTTTGTCCCCGTT
>JAUUEB010469105.1:0-11737 GCA_032362205.1 Clione limacina | reverse complement strand
TCTTCGTCTTCTTTTGAGCATTTTTTTTGAGGAAATCGGGTAACGCCGATGTGACGAAGTCGCTAGTTCACAATAATTAGCTTTGTCACTTTTAATTATGTATTATGAAACAAGTTTCTTAACTTTCATTTTACTCAATTTTAATGTTTCGCTGATTAAATGTGTACGTGCATTATTAGAGCATAGTTTAACAGCCCCAAGACCGACAATGAATAGCTTATAAGTGACGTGAAATATTTGTCTCAAAGGTTGTATCGCCCTCCACACACTCAGGCTAGGAATAACGTTCAGTTATCTAAATGTGTTGTGTATTTATTCTTGTAACACCAGTCGTCTATCACCTATTGATATCGTTATGTTGTTTTCATTAATGACATGTAAAGTGGCATTATCATAGTTACGCAAACTTGTTGATAAAAACGTTGAAAAGTTACATCAACTAGATTTATTTTTAGAAGGCTAATGCCTTCTTTGTACGAAATGCCAGCAGAAGGCGTTGTATCCACGAAATGCTTTGATTGAATCTTTACAGTTGCCCAGCGTGTTGTTCACACTTTTTCAAATGCTATGGCAATAAACAAGCATAAGGAACGATCAGCCATTCTTTCATATACGATCTCTTTGAAGATATAATGAGCTGTCTTTTGAAGTCTGACTTCACGTCAACGACGATATTGTGCTTTTCAACAATAGCACGATGATTTCTATCATGAGTTAAATGCTGATACAATTTTAGGTGCTCTTTATATTGAATGACACAATATGCTCGTCATCATTTCTTTATAACAATTTGGTCACGAGTTTGTTTCAAGTGTCTGTCTCAGTTATAATCATCAATTTGAAATGCTCGTATCCTTCAAAATAACTGAATGTACTTTCAATCATTCATTATTCTTATATCCCCTTGTTGGTGTTTTGTTACAACGTAACGCTAACCAACTCAAGTTTTTTAAACATCCTTGGCAGCAATGTGCCTCATCAATTTCAATCAAATATCAAATCCCATGCAAATCTGTTGGTTATAAAAGCTTTGAAAAAAGACATATGTATTTTTAAATGATTCGCGGAAAATTCGTCACACTTTTTTTGTTATCAATTTCTCATCTGTTATGCATACCGATATATATCTCTAATTTGCTTTGAAATATTCCCCCCTCTTCTCTTTACTTGAGATGATTAACAAAATTACTCAAGCCGTTCTTGAAGAGGGTTAACACCTATAGAAATGCAATATTAGTGATACGATAATAATATAATTGGTCTAGAGAGTGAAATCAATCTGAAAAACTAGATAAAACGTGTGCTCATAGATAGTACAACCATAGAGAGAAAAGTTTTATATTGATGATGATTGTAGGAACATTCTTATCAAATCATTGTGTTTTTTCTTTTCAGTGTTGACCAATGTTAACCTTTAGATTATGGCCGAAGATGCCTTTGAGAAAGTCCTGCTGGTCTTGGAAAGATCGTTTACGAACTACAATTCTGATCTTCCGCCTACTCACAGCGGAAAGCCAAGCACATTCGCGTCCATCAGCATGCTATCTCAAACAAACAACCATAGCACAACACCATCGCCTCAGAATGCACACTTCGCAACACTTTACGCAGCAACTTCAACAACTCAACTGACCCGAGTTTCCAATACAACTCAATCAGACCTGCATATAGTGGTGAGGTCTTGTTTTGAAACAGTATTTCTTGCAGCAGTTCTGGGAATCCTCGTTATTCTCACGATTGCAGGAAATGTTCTTGTTATTGCATCTGTCGCTCTTCATGCTCATCTCAGAACGACTACTAACTTCTTCATTGCTAACTTGGCCGTGGCTGATTTGTTGCTTGGTACTATGGTGTTGCCAGTATCGGCGTATTACGATGTAGTTCAGTACTGGGTGTTTGGACAGATATTTTGTGATGTTTGGGCTGCAATTGATGTCCTTTGTTGCACAGCCTCTATCTTGAGTCTGTGTGCCATTAGTGTTGACAGGTAAGCTTCTGAATAATAATCGCTATACGAGTTGTATTTATTTAGAACGATATCATATTTCGTTGACACATCTCACATGTTATTTATAAGTTACGATTAATATAAATGTGAATGCAATAACTGTCATTACGAATCGATGATACTAATGACGGTCAGTAAAGACACGTCATTATTATAAGTAAGACCAATTGCTGTCATTATTTGGCTTTATTTGAGGTTTGAGTATAAACACGGCAGTGCTTAACCGTGCATATGTAATCTTCTGTAAACCTGAATGTTTTTTATATAAAAGCACAGCTGTGTTTGAAGCTCACTTATCGAACAAAGAATACCGTTTGTCTTCATGAATGTTTCTCTAGATATATTTCTGATGATATATTCTGTAGAGGTATCTTTTCTTCTTGTCTGTGTATATGTATGTGTCTATGTGTTTTTACACGATAATTTGAGTAATCTCTTTCATTTTCAGGAGGATGGTTTAAAACAAGTATTCAGTGTTTTCTATTCAAATTCAGATAAATTTGTTAAAATTTACTGCGTTATGACCCTTATTCTTTAAAATATGTTATTTGATAGTTTGGCAAACACGCAGTGGTCACATCTTCAGTTTTTGAAATCTTGCACATATGCTCTATAGTGACAATCTTAAAACAATTTTTCTTTTGTAAAATCAACTTTTGAAAGAGTTATGGCCCCATTGTGTATTTTTCTTTATGTCTTTGGTATTTTTTGCGAACATACTGTGGTTCCATCGTCAAAGATATAAATCTATAATCCAGCAAAGAAGCCTTTTTCGTGATTTCCTATAAGCTGTTATCTAATTAAAAAAACAAAACATTTTGATAGAGTTGTGTCCCGTTTGTTATATTTATGTACGTGCCTTACGCGATGTACGCATCGTTAGAAGTAGGAGCCTGAAATATTACACACGGACTCTTCTAGGGACCTTCTAAAAACATGGTTATGGCCCTTGAGTTGTTTGCTATATGTCTTTGTTACTTTTTCTGATTGTCGTAGTTGTACTCTCTATTTGTTCCAGTTATTATTCTGCACTCATCAGACATGTAGGGTCCGATAACTTCAATTTCTTACCACTTTACAACCGTAGCTTTTAACTCTATCTGTTGTCGTTACATTTTGATGCATTAGACAGAGGCTATTGTTGATTCAATTCACGCAGATTAAAAAGATCTCGTCACGCAGCTTGAAATAGTCAAATAGAGTGTCTGAAAAGCTTACTATAGCACCTACTTAAAATCAAATCAGTGAAAGAGCTATCTTTTTATGAACGAAATGACGCCTTTAACAGAATTTATATTCGATTGGAACATTAAATATTGAATGCAGACTTCTAGAATTGCTGCAAGCGATTGTGTCTGACGCATTTAAAGCATTACTATTCATCGTGGTGATATTGAGAATTCTGAGGGATATGATAAAATATGATGAAACATTTTACTATCCAAAACATTAGGCCAAATACATACATGAATAGTTTTTTTGTATTTAGTTTGATTTTGTTGAACTGTAAGACAATTGGTAAAATAAAATATCAATGTGCTTATAAAAAGTATGTCATTTTATTAATGTTAAATTCGCTGCTTGTAAACTTCCACAACTTAAAGGCAAGCAATTGTATCTTTACCGTCTTAGCGGTAGCAATGCAATTTTGATTGCTTGCTTTTTTATGTATACTAATAATGTCATTGCTACACTTGCAAAGAATATTCTGAGAATATGTGCAGAGGGATACGTAGGGTATAATTTAGTGTTGAAGTTGGCTCAACTGTTCATGATCATTCGATGGTCTCGACTTTTGTGAGTTGGGTCGATTCCGTGTTCGAACAATCACCCGTTTATAGTACTATATATATCATAACTCTCTGTTCTGGGTTTACGAACTTCAAACGCGTCGTGGTTGCAAGAAACAGGATAACTGCATGCGACGACCGTCTTACGAGGGAAACTTTTGATATTTCAGTCACTGGCTTTACAAATGTTCTTAATAATTATTTTCTAAAATTAAGTTTAATCAAAAAATGAATGACATTTTTTAAATCAGCGCATCAACATTAGGCAATCTGGTCGCGGCGAGCATGTTAAATCCTTTTTGAAGCAATTGTAATTCATTTTATGTTCACATCTGAACATTTCACACGTGGAATTTAACCGGAAATATTGTTGATCTCCCGGTTACACCGATAACTGGTATCACATGTGACGAGCGGTCGAGTGCTATCGGTCATGAGTGATTCTCATTGAATTGATTTGACTTCAACTGTAGTATAATTGTAATTTTTGTATGACAATGTCATTTTTAAAGTTAGGGATCAATACTTTATTTTAAATGATGATTACCACCCGAAATATAAATAATTGCACTAGCTGTAAAAATTGCTGTGTAAGTAATTTTTCAAATTATTTCTTTAAAACGCGCTTTCTTCAGAAAAAATACTCAAATGAACTTCATACCTTTTATTACACGTGTATTTTAACAGTGATTCTGTATTTCAAAACAAAACTCAATACATAGGCAACTAGATAGTATGTAGCTATGTTAGGAACGAGTCAAAAATCAAGCATCTACCATTCATTTTATATAATATGTATTTCCTTTCAAAAGATAAAAACACAGCCATCATTAATTCACATGACGTGACATTTGAAATCGATTTTTTTTACCACAAAGAAAAAGTAAAAAAATAACATTAATGCAATAAACTTGCTAGATTTCAAATAATAAATTATAACTTATCGTCATCTACCGTTCTTCGAAACTACTTGGGATCTATTTAATAGTCTACAAAACAGAATATATTTGTTTTGCCGGACATATTATATTATTCCCGTTCCATAAATCGTGAAGACAATTCACCAAAATGTCAACCCACGCAACCGCACATGATATAAGCAAGAGTATACTTCAGCTTACACAGTATAATCGTTGTGAGATTTTCTATACCTCTTTCTTTAATGAAAAAAAACCAAGTTAAATAGCTTAATCTTCATACATCATGTATGGCTGCCTCGTTGAAATGTCATTTTGAGAGGATTCATTGATGGAAAGCTCTAATGGTTTGGTCAATCTTTTAAAAGCCAGGACAGATCGTGTGGGTATTGATTCATAGCGGAAGGTGATAATCCTACGGCTCCTTTGCTTCAATTAACTTATAAAGCTTTTCTTTTTTTTGTATTTTTTAATGATCGAACAGGAGTTTTATTGATTGACCGTTTTAAAAACAAACAATCCGTAAACAACTTAATACGGTAATTAGTTGGGTTGGTATTTTTTGTCAATTATATATCTAGCAACGATGTTAAAATGACTAAAGAAAATAGACGACCATGTTTAGCATGTGAAGTCAAATGTTTTCATTTCTTTTTCATATTAAACAAAGTTATATTAAAGACTATTATATCGACTCTATGTCACAATTTTTGCAATCAGATAATACATAACTGTTGTATACAAACAACATACACACTGTCGTGTGGAGTGTGTAAATATGTTTGGATTAATTAAGCTGGACATTTAGATAGTTACTCACAAAAGACAGCAATGGTGACCTTAACATTTTTGCTTTTTTTGTATAAATCATACTATTTCTAATTGTTTTTACCAGATACTATTATTGTTTTCAAATATAAAGATTGTACTTATACTGTGAGCGATGGCACACATATAAAAAACGACGAAACGCCACTTATGGCGACCAAAAATGTATGTCTGAACATTTAAATTTATTCAAATATTGATACTCCTGTGGTGCTTAGTGTTATGAGATAAAAAATAAACTGCACTGGGATTCCTCGGATTTTATAACACTATGGAAGCATTATCGTGACATTTACATACACATTTGACCCATTTGCATGATACCCGAGCATGATAAGATTTCCTTTTATAAGAAATATTCTATTTAGTTCAATAAAATTCCATATTTTAAGTAAATAACGGTTAAGCATGTACACGTCCAGTAAAAAGGGGAACTATTTTCCTTTTAAGTCATTGTGGCGGCTGTCAAGATCACCGTGCTGAAGACCATAATACGATTATAATCATCATGAAAAAGCTCATTAAAAAAAACTAGTCTTCTTAAAGTGACTTGATAATGGAGTACCCTTAATGCTAACAGAAATTCTCAAAGTACATATTAGATTTATCATTATTTCTGTAAAAGATTAGACCTTGAAAAACGTAAATGTATTCATTCTCAACTGCACCAACGTTAAATTGAGATATAGTTATTCGTACTTTTTGTATGAACAATATAATTTTTCGTTGAAACGATATAAATTTCTCAAGACATAATTTGAAACTTAAATACAAAAGACACCCGGAGCTTTATATTGTTATTGTTTGAGTATATCGTCTAAAAACTGAATTGCGCAATGATTAATGTCTTTGGAAGAACAAGGATCCATTTACCGACTTATGTAGTCACAAGGCCATTATACTATTTATGTATGTGCTATACATACATGTCGTTAACCAATCTGTTTCCTCTTACGATATCAATCGCATATAAATATTATCTTCAAGGCAATCATTTTTTTGTCACGCGTAAAGATTTTTTTGAATTGAATAGATCTAAGTTCACATATAATCGATTCTTTTAGAACGAGGACCAGAGACATTTTATCTCCGTTGTTTTACTCCGTCTACGATTTGTTTCTGAAAAGAGTATGCCCTGTGGCACCGGATACAGCTTTGTCGGTTGTTCGAAGCTGAGGGCTTTGCTAAGCTTTAATTAGATCACTATGCTTAGTTTCGTACTATGTAAAGTTTTCACTCAGCTAAGCATATCTCAAAAAGTAATGAAGCTTGGACATTGGTACAAAAATAGAGGTAACTAAACAAACGTCTAGAAAACTGGTGAATATTTAGGAACAGATGTTACACAAGTTAATTAAATCTAGTTGTCTTAAACTGTTTCAAGAGTTCATGATTTAAATTTAATATGTGTTAAAGAATATGCCATAGCACTGTTTCAATATATGTAAATTAATTGTTATCATATACAAGGAAAAGTGACGTTATTCAACGTGTCCTAGAATATCAAACTGCAGTGATCTGATCAGTGTAAATATAGATAACTGCTCGTTGAATACAACATCGGTCACAGGAATGATATCAAGATGTTCTAATCCAGACATATGACACCATCCAATAATCACTATTTAATCACTTTATGGTTTCGAACATTTGAAATATTGAAATAGTGAATCCGGATGTACTTTAGGATGTACTATGAAGGGAAATGTAAGACATTATTGAATAAATTGTTCTACCCTAAAAAAAATATTGGAATAATTTTATTTCTATTATCATCCTCAGATATATCGGTGTAACAAGACCTCTCAGACACGGTCGAATACTTCGACGTAGTAGAGCAGTTCTAGTCATTATTATTATTTGGTTTATGTCTGCCATCATCTGTGTTGCTCCTCTTATTGGCTGGAAGGAAGATCCGCATCCAGACCCTAGAGTTTGCACAGTTACTACACAGCCTGGATATGTGCTATTCTCAGTTTCTGGTTCATTTTATATTCCCTGTATCATCATCCTAGCCGTATATTACAGAATATACAAAGAAGCTGTAAAGTACACTTTAAGCATCCAGTCAGGCGCTAAGACTTCAAAAGACGACCAACAAAATGTTGTTTCTTTACGTATTCACAAAGGTCAAAACGTGAAAGCGTTTAGTTCTAGCAATCTCAAAGAAACATATTTCCTAGATGAAGACGGTTTTAATGATGGTTGTGTTTTAACAGAGTCGTCTTTAGCAAAACAACAACAGAGACCTTCAACTTCAAATAAAACCAGTCCAAGAAAAAGGAACAGCCGCTCAAACTTTTCAAAAAAGGTGGCCAAATTTAATCGGGAGAAAAAAGCCGCAAAAACTCTTGGGATAGTTGTTGGAGTTTTCATTATTTGCTGGTTTCCATTTTTCTTTATACTACCTTTAGGTGAGTTATATATGTTCTTTGATCTACGCATATTTAGATATACATGATGTGTGTTCTTTACTATTTGTTAAGAAAACATAATTTCTATTTATTTCAAAACTCTGAGGATTAAAAGGTCTTTTGATCTCACAGGCTTCCCAGGGACAACTTCCCCCTCCACATCCTCAAGTTGACAGGACACTGCGAAATCCTTTCAAGATAGGGCCATTTTGGACTGCCAGTGCTTTACTCGATGACCTTGATGAACCTCATTCCCAAAGTCGATATTAGCCTATTTGGCTTTAACAAAGAATTGTCCCCGTCTGAAGCGTGAAATGGGGAACTTACTTAAAAGTTCGTCGTGCTTCTACGGAGCATGTAAAGAAAACTTAGAAAAAAACACCTGAATATAAACACAAATTAAACATCACCAACTTTTAAAAGGAATAATAAAAGGATATATATATATATGTATACGATATAAATGAAACCATTAAGAAAACATGGAGTATTAAAGGCCTGTATGTAAGCTAAACTGTCATTACTACAGTCATTATCACATCAAGACGTATATATCCAACATAAAAATGATCTTCTGGTGAATATAAAATTAAATATAACAGAAAATTTTATCGCCGTCAGACTGATGTTCTCAGGGTCATACATTTTGCACCCCGATAGGCGAGCGGTAGCGAGCCTTGAGGAATATTAACACGCTATATTGTTTTTGAGGCAAGGGGAGGGGAGGGGTAGAGATATAGTTACAACTGATTCTTGGTGCGGTATTTGTTAGTAAGAGAGCACTGAAAAGTAACAGTCAATCTTTCATTTTGAAATCCAAATGTGATCAATCTTACTATAAATTATCTTGTTGCTTGTCTCTGATGGTCGTTGTTGTACTTTCTAGGAGTACTCATTTTGTTCTAGTTTCCTAAGGCGGCCATCTTCAATGCATGTCAATTAACAGGATATGTACATGATTTCCGTCTACCATAAAAGCCTTTCTTGTACACCCTTCTTAAAGTACATATGTATGGTTCAAACTCCTTTCATTGATAATGTCAGTTATATATAAACTTATCGTAAATCAGTTGAAATAAAACAAGAGCAGCATTTATTTCTCTCTCAACAATTACAATTGTATCCTAACGCATTTCACCATTATCATCTTTTGAACGTCTATCGACTAACAATATCAGCATGTTTGAAACGTAAATTAAAGCAATGCTAATTGAGGATTTTGTTAATTACAAATACAGACTCTAAGAAACCGAACAACTTACCTTACCCGATCACCAGACAAAAATAATTCTTTAAATTAACAAAGAACGTATTTAAAAAATCTCAAATCAGCTATGAAATTGTCAAATAACACCTTTTTAAAAAGTTGCTTAAAGAGCCTATTTTCAAGATGTAAAGATCCTACTTATATCGAAGTCTCCAGTGTGTAAATGATATACATGAAAATAACAAAATAAACTAAAATATGACAAACATTACAATGACCAAAACGAGAGATCGAACAGCGTCAATCACAATAAGAACCACAACTCAGTCAATTTCGGGAAAATAAAATTTAAATTTGATTATAAAAATATTGTAATTTGCCCAATAATGATCGTACTGTACTATGCCGCGCTATACTGTAGAGTGTAGTACCACTCTGTCGCTACTCGAGTAGAGTAGAGTAGTCTGGCTTTTTTCGCTACTCGAGTAGAGTAGAGTAGTCAAATTTGCCTCGCTACTCGAGTAGAGTAGAGTAGTGCCGCTATCTCCTCAAGAGTATGCCGAGTAGTAAAAAAACCCAACTCTACTCAAATATTCGAGTACCCTTATATTTAATACAAATAAAGAAGTTCAAGAAATTAACATTTTTATGAAAAAAATTCCCTGTTTACATTTTGAAACCTTTATATAATTGTAACTTTGTAAAATCATCTTTGGTAAAAAGAAAAATTATACTATAGTAAGAGTGACATGGCCAAAACAATTTGGGTTGGTAAATAGAAATGCATTGTGGGTGATCTTTTTTTAGTTCAAAGGGCTAAGAATAAAAACTCATGGTAAAAATGTTTTATTTGTTCCAATACATTCTGAGTTCCTATAAAAAAAAAAATTTAAATTTTTTTTTAAACATTTGAGTAGCGTTTTTTGTTTTGACTACTCGGGATACTCTTGAGTAGATAGCGGCACTACTCTACTCTACTCGAGTAGCGAGGGAAATTTGACCAAGTCGCTACTCTGAACATCACTGCATTGACCAATGATAGTCCTCGTGATCCTTGAGTTAATTTGTTTGGCAATCTCAAAATGCTGGTCTTATGTTTGTTACAATTCAAGTCTGGTTGAGTCATGACGGGATGAGAGTGACGAGGGGAGCGTACCGATATGTCCCCGTACCGATATTTCCTCGTACCGATATGTCCCCGTAACGATATGTCCTTTTACCGATATGTCCCCATTCCGATGTAGGCACATTTTTACACGTGTAGGCACACCTAATCACATGTTGACACAGTGTTATACATCTTAACACATGTTGACATAGTTGTACACATGTAAATATAGCTATACACATGTAGGAATAGTTTTACACATATATGCATAGTTTAACACATGTCGACACATTTGTGCACATGAAGATTCAGTTTTACACCTGTTGGCACACCATAGCAATCTTGGACACAGTTGTACACACGTAGGCACCTTTTAAACATATGTAGACAACGTTTTACACATGTAGACATAGCTTTAAACATATAGGCACATATTTACACATGTAGACATAGGTAAGATGACACATAGGTACGGGTACACAAAGGTACGGGGACACATAGGTACGGGGACACATAGGTACGGGGACACAAAGGTACAGGAACACATAGGTACGGGGACACAAAGGTTCGAGGATACATAGGTACAGGGACACATATGTATGGGGACTCAAAGGTATGGGGACACAAAGGTTTGGGGACATGAAGGTACACGGATACATATGTACGGGGACACATAGGTACGGGGACACAAAGGTACGGGGACACAAAGGTTCGGGGACACAATGGTACGGGGATACAAAGGTACGGGGACACAAATGTTCGAGGACACATAGGGATCCACTCATGACGATAAACCTCTCCTTCCCCACTATCATGATTTCATTCTCTCTTTTCTGGAAGTTCCTTTAGAAGTATTTATCCGGTTGTCAGCACTGTTTGATACTCTTAGTAAACAAACAATGCGCACGACTCGTGGTAATGAAAATAGAAGACACTACCTCTCATTGCCTTCAAATGTCAATATGGGTAAAATTAGTTAATACTTATTATATTATGGTGAATCAGAATATCATCGAGAGTGGACTGGGTCTTGTAAGAACACATTTCTATTGATGTGTGGTGCCCCTTGGAAAAATTGATTCGCCTCGCATGCGATAGGTAGTTGCATAACGCCCTCGCGCGAGACGGTTACGTAATCAAATCAGCTCGCTTGCGGGGTATTCCCGCGAAAATGGGCGCCACGAGAAAGACTGGGTTTGGAATCACCCTTTCAAAGCCAAAACATTGAAAGGCAGCAAACTCGCATGTATAGCCACTGAGTCTTATTCCGACCGCCCTGGTAATTCTGGCCGCAACAACGAAAATTGATGTTCTACCTTGTTTTGATCATTTTCTCGACCTTAGAATTTAGTCCAGCGGTCTAGGGCCAAAGCTTGCAATTTTGGAGACCAAGTTGTTTTTTTGATTAGTCTTGTAAAGAAGGGTCCCTCGAGTGATAAAACGTTGTTTTTATAAAAATCGACCT
>JAUUEB010469094.1:0-11737 GCA_032362205.1 Clione limacina | reverse complement strand
GACTCCTGTAAGAGCATGTTAAGACTCCTGTAAGAGCCGTTACAGGACTTCTAGACTGCAGTTACAGGACTTCTAGATTACTTAACTTTGTTATTTTTAGACGTAGAGGTGTCATCTTTTGATATGTTTTGCGCGAGGAAAAATTATGGAGGAATCTGAAATAAAAAAAATTTAGTCAAAATGTCAGTTACAGGAGTACTATTCCGAGGCGACGAAATATAGAAGTAAATAGCTTTAAAAAAGTTCCAAGTCTACAGTAATATCTTTTTCGTTTAAACTAAGTAGTATCAATGCTAATAACTCTCCAAAACAAGTTTGCATGATCAAATGCTATACTGACCACTCCATCTAGAATCCCAGGAGGAGCAGATGATATCAACTTCCACGAATCCTGTAATGTGGTACTGGACTTGGGGCTTAAAGCTGATGGAAAAAAGTCAATAAATATTTTCTGGCTTTCAATGTGTTAACTCATTCAATTCATAATACAAAAACACGATTTAACATTATCATACAAAATCATGTTTTCCCAGTATTTTAAGCGTATATAATCAAGTGTGTGCATCATTGATGAAGGGACTACTCAGCAAAAATAATTACAAACCATTCATCACGCTTAATTGTAACTTTTACATCAGCATTTCCAAGTCCAGATTGAAGAGAAGTCTGGGGCTCAATTCCCACCATGAAGCAGAAAATGTTTAACATTAAAATGTATTAAAAAGTAGAAAATGACATCATGTAACTTGGTGGTGGTGCTTTCGATACATGCAAATTTTTTGTTTAACTCAGTGACAGTGTATTAACCAGTAACTAACGAAAAAACAGTAAACAAAATAGACTTTGTCTAAGCTGATAGCCTTAAAAAAAACATGTGTTTAGTGTTGTTCATGGTGAGGTTGTAGGACATCCTTAATGGTCAAATATCCTATTTAACAAAATAATACCAAAAACATAGAGATTAGATGTAATTAAAATACAGAAAGAGTATTAACAAAAAGAAGAAGAGAATAACAGAAACAAAAGTTTAAACTGTGATTTCCTAATCATCATTAATGTTCCATGTATCATTTTTGCTTTCTTAGAAAACACTTAAAGACTATTATGGACATTGAGGATTCACAAACTTAACCTTTGATGTGAGAAGAATCTACAAGAAGTAAACACACAAAAACATTATAAATAAAAATGAAATGCAATCATCATTTTTAGACTGTGTGGGCAAGACAAAACAGCTTAAGGTTTAATTCTAAAATAAAATTACTTGTTACCGCAGGTAAGCAACTCACCTGGTAGTCTGTCAAAACTTTCCTGTCTGACCAGGGTCATCTGCTTCTCAGACACCTGAGGCAACACCCACACCGTTAGTCGGCCGTCAGAGTCACCTCTCAACATCATGAGGTTAGCTTTATCCGCAGATCCACACGACACATAAGTTAGTGCAGGGGAACAATCAAGAGGTTTCTGAAAAAATTAAAACGCAAGGAAGATTTTAAGCAAGATGTTCTGGTTACAAGATTTGATTATTAGGGTACGTAATGAGGGAATATCACCATTTGACTACTTTTAAGGGGAGATAATTCAGAAATCTTTGCATGGATTGCCAAGAAGAAATAAATGCGTGAGTACAGTAACTAATAATTGTGACACTTTTTCTTCTATATATTACATATTGATAAACAAACAATTCATGATTCCGACTCAGTGAGTAGGGTTGTTATCATCATCATCATATCCATGTTTATTTGTACGGGCCGGGATTAATCTTCTACAGAGGTGTTAACAATATGATATCAACCCTTGAATATCCGACAGAGCAATCATCAATGAATGCAATAACGAGCGTTATGTCATAACAAACAATCACAGCTACTGCCTGACACTTGACACACATAGCCACAGGGGAATTATATCACAGGTCTGAGGACATTGCTGTATTTACTTAAGCGTAACATAGTTTTTGATGAGCTATAAAAAAAATTAAAAATATAAAAAGTAACTTAACCCTAAAAACATTAAAACTTGATCAAATTTAAAAGAAATATAAAAAAGTAAACCCAACAAAGATATTTATGGTAATGGGCCTTATGGCAATCCAAAGGCTGCAATTAACTTTGGGTAGGAACTCAGATGGCATCCTTTACTTATTGTTTATCAAACTCAGGTATCCGACAAACTTGATAATCCGACATATCAAGCTGGGGGCGGACGTTGTAGGAGAATCAAGGCCTGACTGTCCACAGAAATTAATGTTGCTTAAAGTGTATGTAAATGGTATACACACAGTGTATCCGACATATCAAGCTGATGGCGGACGTTGTAGGAGAATCAAGGGCTGACTGCACACAGAAATTAATGTTGCTTAAAGTGTATGCAAATGGTATATACACACAGTGTATCCGACATATCAAGCTGGGGGCGGACGATGTAGGAGAATCAAGGCCTGACTGTACACAGAAATTAATGTTGCTTAAAGTGTATGTAAATGGTATATACACACAGTGTATCCAACATATCAAGCTGGGGGCGGACATTGTAGGAGAATCAAGGCCTGACTGTACACAGAAATTAATGTTGCTTAAAGTTAAAGTGTATGTAAATGGTATACACACAGTGTTTTCAGCATAACTTTCCTAAGTTTTTGACCTGTGAAAATACATATTGCTCTTTAACATTGTAACTCCTAAGACTGCTGGCAGCATGTAAAAATGTCTTAGAAGCAACATTGCCAATATAACCTACCAGGTGTTGACTGTGATGTTAAATCCCATTGTTCATTTGACATGGTTTGCTCACTTATGTGAGTGTGTATTTTCAATCAATGATAATTAAGAAGATAAGACAAATATTTGTGTTGTTCTGTTTTGTCTTTTAGTGTCTGTATATACTCACATGGTCAGTAAAGATGTCCAGGACATAGTATGAATGAACAGACGTCTGACTATAAGGTCTGTGGTAATCTTTATGGTCAGGGTTTGAACTGTTGACAACAAAAATAAATAGACTTAAAGAGCGGCATTGAGAACATTCAATTAAATACAATCTTCAATATAATATAATATAAAAATGTTTATTTGCATCATAGTGAAACAAACAAAACAATTATTGACATTAATTTGTTTGTTTGCCTTGTTCTTCAGCTATCAAATAATATAAAGATATTAAATCAATCGACTGATTTTTTGCATTGATGACATAGGGAAATAAACATACGCCAAAAATGTTGGTGGCATTGCTCTGAAAATATTTGTTTCTGACTACTCTGTTGACTTGAAATGTGCAGACTGCTGTGAAACCTCATTTACAAAATCTGATAGCAATTCATGCTAAAGCTTCAGTTAGCAAAGATATAGTTACAGTATTCTAGTTCTAGGGACTTAAACAATCTTTCTGGTTGATCATTGCTTCAAAACTCAATCAATCAATTCAGATCAGTTAATAACAACTCCAAAAATAAGATTTTTTAACATGTTAGATCAACAAAGAAATCATCTTTACAATGTGTCAAATTCAACTTTGTTTCACACAAGGTTTTTCAAACTTTTTTTAGTACGAATCTCTGAAAAGTATACAAGGCAGACATATATGTGTATTGTATCATTATTACATGTCAAATACTTTTATCTTAAAATTAAATCTAAATTAAAACTAACACTAACACTGTAATTTTTTTTTAATATTGCACATGGCCTTTTTAAGTTGTTCACCCTGTTATGCATAATCAGAAAATACATAGACGGAATAATATTTTCTTAAAGGAAAATAAATGAGCAATGTTCTTGTGCAGCATACAACAGTTAAGGATATCTTGTGAGGGAATGGGATTTCAAACATAAATTAACTGTATATTGTGGTGTTGAAATTTACAATAAAACATTTGAAAAGATTCAATTGAATGCAGGTAGTCAAATTCTGCATATTTAGTGTGTATCACTTACATCTCTTAGAAATTGTCCATTTACGGGTTGCACATTTTCATACTTTGGACTTGTTTAAGAGATGTGTTGAGATAAAACACATGAATATACTCAAGTTGTTTGACAGAGAGATTTCAGAGAAGGCAGGGAAGTGATCACCACTGGACAATACTAAGAGAGAACAAGACAAGAACAGGTGTCAAACACAAATTTAGACCTGTGATGGTCATTAAAGCCATGCCATTCCCCCCTACTGCCATTGAATTCTACAACACCAGTCTCATATTACAGAATATCATCACAGACCTCCCTCTTCTCTCTGTCTGATTCACAATGTGCATTCTTGAGATGTTCTTGGGATTCTTTATTTATACTCCCTAAATCCCCTTTTGGTATTGGATATCATATTAAAAAGTTGCAAAGAAAGAACACAACATTTCTACAAAAAAATAATAATAATAAAAATCAGTTTAAAAAAATTATTTAAAAACAAAAAACTGCACAAAAATTGGCCGAAAAAAAGGTGGGAAACTTAACCTTGCTAGCCCTAACCCCTTAACCCTACGATCGAGCCTTGCAGAAGTATGCAATATCCGGAAGTTTACAACTGCATTCATTAACAGGCATTCATTGGCGACAGACCAGAGTGGGCAATATTTCGCCTTCGCTCACTGAATCTCGAATGGTACGTCACCTTTGGTGCTAATAGGCGCAAAATCAGCAATGTCATGAACATTTGTTTGAGTGACACTCTTTATTGGACAGCTGGTATAAGACGTTGAAATGATGTTAGTCCCTCCTTAAGAACCAAGCCAGCTGAAAAAATGTAAGTCCCTAATAAACCATCCTAGACACAACACCACTTACATGTGCATACTGATAGACATTGCAACAACATGAATGGTACCACGTTCATCATTCAGGGAAAACAGAAGCAAGAAAGGAAGGGAAGGTAATGAGACAAAGATGTTTATGTCTGTTCTCTTACCTCCTTCTTTGAATTCACAAAAACCAACCACAGCTTTAAGGTTGAGTGAAATTATAAATAGCAAAATAATAACTTTAAAAGAAAAATCATTGCTTCTGGATTAAAAGTAACATTATCAAAAATGTTGCAGAAATGACAAGTATAATAATAAAAAAAAATTCTTTGACGGTTACTCTTTCTCCGGTTTCTAACCACCAACGGATCTTTAGTGTGCACAAAATGCATACAAAAGCCTTACATCGGCAAAAGACAATACCAATAAGTTAGTAGAAGCAGAACCAGTGCACAAACAACGACAACACTGATAACAGAGGGAAGTCAATACTACATTTACAGAGAGGGTAGCAGGTTTTCTTCTTTACTAAAAGCAAGAACATGGTATTTACAGCATGAAGTCTTAAAATTTAAAAAACAATTCTTTTCATCTGTTGGATATAAAGATCATGATGACACACCCCCTTTTTTATCCCATCAAACACCACTGCCTAGTGTCACATTTCACACATGTATGTAAAACCTTTATTAGTCTTGCAAAGGTGGTGTCTAAATATCACATTAAGTTGTCTTAAATGTCACAGCAGATGAGAGAAGGCACAGCGAGGCATTGAGCAGGCATTTGAGAAAAAAAATTCAACCACCATCTTCACTGTCAACAAGACAAACTAATGATCAACTACCACAAAAACTTATTTTGAAATAGAAAACAATTATGAGAAAAGGGGAAAATTCCACTACTTGTGGCATAGCTTCACACTGAAAAAGAATATTCAACAATAAGGCTTTTGAAGAAAATATAATCAATATAAAAAATAGCAAAGGCTGGTTGCGTTTAAACAAGCATGATTTAAAGTAACCTAATGACCTTATACATATAGAGCACCCTAAAATAAAGTTAGAACAGTCAAATATAATGTGAATCATCGTATCATATAAAAAAGTGATCTACGTATGACAAGTTTTTCTACACTAAGATCTAATGATTGTCGCATCTTTTCTTGCACTTTATCCCAAAAAATTACTGCTATCTGAGCTTCATCATCCTTTATGAAAAAGAATGGGATAAATAAAATTTCAAATAAAGGCAGGTAGCTGTAGCTATCTTGAACAAATTTGTGGATGCTCATCATATTTTTTTTTAAACTGGATGCAGACTATGTGTTATACAAGTTTGAAATAAAACAATGATGACAAGTCCAAGAAAGAGGATATCAAAGCAAGTAGACTTTATAATATGTTTTAAGATCATAAGCAAGTATATTGTACACAGCCAAAAGTATGGCAATTATCTTTCTGAACATATTACACTACATTGCCGAACCACAGTCATTTGGGCCTTGGCTTTTTGAGATCTCAAAAAGCAACCAGCCTTTGCTAATACTTACACTTTAAGATTTTGTTTTAATTTTTGCTTGGCTCTAAGAATAAAAAGGCAACAATGGAAGGCTGTGAATAATATAATCACGAATAAGGAGATATTGTTCTCTCACCACACATCTAATAAAAGGGGAAGGGAGGATTATCATAGATATAGATCTACAAAAAGCATTAAGCACATATTGTCATTACTCTAACATAAATTCATAAACTTCACTTCTAAATAGCCTTGAATGAAATATAATAGCATGATAATAATATACAAATATTGAAGAAATACTAGGTTTTTGATGTAAGCATAGGTTAAAAAAAAGCAAGATACAACCAGGACAGGCATAAATCTCATAGTGAAGAAGTAAAAAGAAATGATGGTGATAGCCTGGTCACATTCTTCACATGAGCAGGTATTGTCATCCCTTGATTGCTCTCACTGCTTAGGGACAACGAGGAAGGTGAAAACTTACAGGCTACACAGACAAGGACAACTTACAGGCTACACAGACAAGGACAACTTACAGGCTACACAGACAAGGACAATGGAGAAGAGAAGGAGACTGCAGGAAATACATGGAGGAATGAACTGTGATGCCTTGCCCATGGTTTTCCAAGGACAGAGATTAGAGGACAAAATTGACCTATGCTCCAAAATTGATGCTGATTGAATCATCTGCATGATTATTAATAGTTTGAATATATTTACATATAAGTAAGCAGGTAAATAGCACACCTAGGCATTGTGAGAACATTCTTTTTATTAATTTATTTTACATTTAATTTTTATAAGTAAATCATTTTCCTTTTGCGATGTCAACGGCTACAATGTTATATATATACATAAATATCTATATGTAATTTAATGCCACAGCATATTAAATCAAAGAGCATTAGTGTGCTAAATTTACTTGAATAAAATCATGAGTGTAATGATTCACAGTATTTTTTTATGAATATAATATAGATTGATAAAAGATCCAATTCTAAGTAAATAGAAGGGGAGTTGTTCCTTCAACTGGCTATAATTCATCTTGAGTTTTAATACTAAATATGACATTTCTCCACATTTTATCACTATCATAAAACAAAATCTTAATTAAATCATTATGACAGGATTCAAAATTTAATTTGAGGCAAAATAAAAAAAAAGCAAAAATGTTTAGTACACAAAAGACAAAATATTCAAAAAAAAACTAAAGAAAAAAGTCAAAATCCTGTGAAAAAATGTAAGTTTTTTTAAGGTTCATACATTGCTTGATAAATTTTGAATGAAAAAATAATAATTCAAATTTAAAAAAGAAAGAGGAAAAGAATAAAAATATGACACTGTGAAGAACAAAACTGGAGACAAAATACTCTTAACGCATTTGCTGTTTTCAAAGATAGGATTTTGAAAAAAGTAGTAATGAAATCATATGAAAAATATTATTTTCACAATTAAGGCAACAATTACCAAAAGTCAAAGAAAATGAAAAAAAAGACTACAAAAAAACAACCAAAAAGTTTGTTCAAGGATAGAGTTTTAAAAGATTAAAAATACAATAAAATGAAAATAAAAGTTTCAAATGGGGGTTTGTAAACCACCAAATTGCAGACACAGAATACAAAAAAGTGTGTTAAATTCTGTGATTTAGAAAGAATCAATTGCAATATCACTGATATAATACACAATGATTTATATAAACCAACAGTAAAAGGTCAAAGGCAAAACACAACATTTTCTCAAATCCTTACCTTGCGACTGCTTTTCCCCGAAGCAAGCTAAGGTGAAAATAATCTTCTCAATCAGTGGTCACAAACCTTTCTCTATTAACACCTTCATGGCTCATTACTCATTAGGTATTCATATTTTTGTTGAAATATCTTATAAAATGATAACTGTTCGATGTTGAGCTTTAAGAACCTAAAACACTCAACAGCTTACGTCCATGCTCTAAGTGAGGCTGCTATCAGATATATGCTTACTATTATGATGCAAATAATTCTGCATAACAAGCATGAGAACTAGTACGCAAATATGAATGATGATAACCAGCCTACCATGAGCATATCAGGGGGACTACCGACATGAAATCTTACAATTGCACAGTGTAATAAGCATTAAGATAAGATATTTGTATTGAAATAACAACAACCTTACGGTGATATAAAAGACATGATTGTACAAGGTACAACAAGCAGTATGAAGCTGATACATTGTTTACAACGGAACATACTCATTGACCTATATTTTACTTTTCAAAGACCAAATACTCTGATATACCCTGCCCTCCTTTCAAAAATTTGAAAGTAATAGTACCGACATAAATATGAATGCTTTTATAATAATCCTGTTTTAAGATTATCATTTCATTTGATCCTTTTAAGAACAAACTAGGAAATTACAATTTCTTAAATAAATAAGCCATCTTAGTTTTTTCCCTCACTAGGCTTCTTTCTTTCTGGAAACTTTGTTTTCATCAGAAAATAAAATGGAGAAAAACTAATGTTATGAGTACAAGACATAATTTGGCAGAGATCCAAAGACATGTGTGAATTCCTTTATCAAAATAGTTTTTTATGTCTGTGTCAGTAATACATTTTTTGCAAGCAAACAACATTAATATTCATCTATCAGAAACTAAACTCATTAAAAAAACAATAAGAAAAGAAAAGAACTAAGATAAATCCAATTAAGACACAAACTAATTGGCTCAAATCATAACAAAGCTATAAGAAAACACCATGCCTACAAAGCTCTTAATGATCTCGAGAGGAACTGTAAGAAAAAAGAAGGCAGAATAAGCTATCTGTGAGAGTGAGAGATAACCCACAAATTTTAAACATTCAAATTAGATTTCATAAACATTTAACACAGCTGGAGGGAAAATGAGCAGTTGAAGAAATAAGTCAAATGTACCCATTGAATATACAGTCAAACCTTTCTAAACTGGCCATTCTTTGGACCTGCTGAAAGTGGCCAAATCATATAAGTGGCCGGTTTAGACATGACTTTTAGATAGAAAAAACAATGAAAGGACTAATAATAATTTGCCGGGATATGCAAGTGGCCGGGATATGCAGGTAGCTGTTTACTCAGGTTTGACAGAACTACCTATTCATTACACAAAGAAAGAAAAAAGAAAAGAACTTTTCCTCTTCTCATTTTACGGATAGAATTTGACACATTCAATATTGAAATATGATCTAGCTCTAAATCAACAACAAAGATAATATACCAAAATGAAAGAACCAAAAGCTTCAAGTCTACTTTTGAAAGAAAGGGGACGGGCGTTGATGAAGGTGTAAAAAAAGAGCTGAAACAACTTGTCATTATAAGTACATGAAAGGGAATGGCTAAGAAAAACGTTAGAGAAGCCTTAAGGTCTACAATTGATCTGTAGGTCAAGCAATGGTAGTAAAGAATTAGTATGGTGGGTGGGTATCAACGGTCACTTATGATCGCGATAGAAAATGATAGTGATGCATACCTGACGGCTGGTGGAGATGACAAACTGTTGGTCAGAACCAGATTAGGTCACCAACATGCACATCAAAGTCATTATAATGTTATTATGCTTAGTCATTATAATGTTATTATGCTTAGTCTTTCATAGGATTCATCAATAAGACAAAATTAGCTATATTTCATGGTGTTTTTATTCATAAAATCTAATCATTTTAATTATGAATTTGTATTTTTTTTTATTAAACAGACTTATTTTAGCGGCAGCATTAATCTTCATCAATTTTCAATCAAAAAAATATTGAAAAAAAAAGCCCTATGCTTAATCATAAATAGTTTACCAGTAAACTGCCTTGAAAACATGGTCAGAGGTAATATACTCAGTATAAGTTCAATAACACTTTTCTGATGGTATGGATAGGATGTTAAACTTTTAGAATAGATGATACAAAAAACTATTTGTCAAGATCTAATTTACCATAACTGTAATCAACTGTTAGTCTCTTCTCACATCCCTCGTAATATACATTAACAGTGTGCTGATATAGATTCGGGCTACAGTGGGACTTGGGCAAAACAAAATTAATAACTGCTTGTATAGACCTGCAGTGGCTTAGTGATTAGGACCTCAGGCTCTGCAACCAATTATTTTTCTTTCTGGTTCAATCTTTCTTAAAAGAATGAACAAAAATTCAACAAAATAAACATACTAAATTTGTCATGTCCAGATAGATAACTAACTTAAAGACAAACCTTGATGTTATGCTAGACTGTTAGCTTGATTTCTATCTTGAAATTAACTCGTAAATACCTTAATAATATAGTATACAGCAATTCAAACTCTACTTTAACATTAAATACAGACACTGTATTAAGTTCTAAAAATAACATAGAAAATAGAAACCTCGCTTGTTTTTATTTTCAAGTCTGCAGAGAATAGTTTTTAAATTAAATAACACATCACAAGACAAGTATAATATGATATTACAGAGCTATATATGTAACTTAGCCTTAAAACAATGAAAAGATCATGCATCTAAGCCTCTACATTCATGCTTTCTTAAGATATAGTTCATCATAGAAACTAACAAAAAGTATCTTAAAGACTTGCTTAAACAGACACTGTGGTGAGGTATAGTCACCTCGGTGGTGAGGTATAGTCACCTCGTGGTGAGGTATAGTCACCTCGGTGGTGAGGTATAGTCACCTCGGTGCTCTTTCGAAAAGAGAAAGTATGATAACGGAATTTAGTCATCTATTTTTTACATTCCCCTTTTCCCACAGTGTTTAAAGAAAGCCAGCCTATATGTTCATCTCTTAATATATTTGACACGCAAATTGTGTAAACTATTGTCTAATGATTATCTAACAATCTACTCACACATTGAGTGCTTTTTGAATAATATTCCAATCTAGCAGATCAAACGCTACAGTTCACTTATGGTGGTTGCAACTAAAAACAGATCTATCCATGATATACTATACTTTGAATAAAGACACCAACGGCTCTAACTCACTTTGTGGGAAGCTTGTAGAGGTAGCCTCGTCCTTCGTTACTCCATACAATGACCCTATCTACACTGAGGAAGTCTCCTCCTGTCCAACGTTCACCTCGTCGGTTTGACTCAGAACACAACAATGTAAAGTCGCTTGCATCATAGATCTAAAAGATACAACAGAAAAAAGAAGCAAACTTTAAAACATTCAGCTTTTTCAATGTAATCGATAACAACTTAAGATTGTAAAGCGTTTTAAAGCAAGACGGCCTTTAACTCTATTATAATACATTTTTTAAGTGCAAATATAAGAAACAAATTTTATATGGACAAGGGTCTGTCTAAACATAATTTTCTTATTTACTTTTCTAAGACCCTTAGGTACCGTAAAAACTCAGAGATAGTGCCACTGCATAGACAGTGCGACCCCCGACTTTGTGAGCTTTAAAAGTGCCTCAGACTGATTTCTCAAGGATACTGCGACCCCTACTTTGGACATTCATAAAAAGAGTAGGAAACCTAT
>JAUUEB010469093.1:0-20054 GCA_032362205.1 Clione limacina | reverse complement strand
TATCGATCAGTTGATTGGGTTGTCCGAATATTTTATTTTATCGTGTCATTCACTTTGTTATTTAGTAGCATTCATACAAAAAAGCCTAAAGCCTGCATTATGATGAATCACGATACCACGATTAATTTTATTCACAATCCTTATGTTATTTTTCACGCTGCTTTCTTTTGATGGCTTGGATTGATATCACCTTTTATTTCATTGCTTCTGTTGAATAAATGTCATGTTATCAAATTTAACTATCTAAAATTGGATTATCTCCATAATTACTTTAGATTTGTTCTTTCATTCTGAACGGCTTATTTTGTTTCCTTTAATCTCTCTCAAATCTTTTCAATCTCGAGCTAGGTGTGATATTTAGGATTTGTATTCCGTATTTGTACTGCCCGGTGTAAGAGTTGGCCCGCACCAAGATTAAGTTGATACTTTTTTTACTTGTACGACATTTTTCATTGCGTGTTCTTTCTTTATTTACTTGTGATTTTGTATCAGAATTTATCCCGTTTCTTGACTTTTAAAATCATTGTTATCAATAGAAACTCTTGTCATATGTTTGCTTCCCTACCTGAAGACCCCCCTTGATCCATTGTGCCAGACGTCTTTTACCAAAACGGCCCTGCCCATCAAGTGGTTTCGATGTTTTCGTGCCGATAGTTGGCACTATCCAGGACAAAGCTTCTTCATATAATTTAATGGGCACGTGCCGCTGTTTTGAAATTAGATGTAAATGGTGCAAATGTATAGCATGTTATCTTGTTTATTACCGTGATAGGGGGATATTACACCATGCCCCCACCCAAAGATACGCTTTGTTGCCGTTTTCTGTTTGCATTTTCCCCAATTTCTTTTCTTGTGGAGTTCCCGCTTAATCTCATTCAAAATAAACTCGTTGACTTTTGTAGGATATGATTGCCTTCAAAAGGCAAATGACAATGTGACAAATTTTTTCACTACCCAACTCAAATAATAGCCTATTGTGAAATGTTGTCGATGCCTCACGCATCTGAAGTAGCTTGAAGTATTAACGAAATCCACCCATATCTCGCTGCAGTACTCTACCTAAACTAATAATGTTCATCAGCCCTAGTAACCTTACTTAAATTCTATTGTTAATCAAGTATCATCTTTTTTACTCGAAGGTATAGCACCATTAAAACAAACACCCATATAAACAGCGCTACTGTTGATTTGTTCACCTTAATGAAGTATTATGGGTAAAAAAATAACATAATTATAGGAATATAAATAGTTTTTTAGTTGTTCTCTACTCGATCACTGCTCCTGGTATTCACTTAATTGACTACACATACTCTGATCGTTTTCACATATTGTGTTGTATTGGCTTACAAAAACAAACCTATTTTTCTTATATATGTATAACTACACTATATTATCTTCCCTTTTCTGTGAAATTCGTTATCTAGAAATAATAAGGCTAAAGTCTAAAGTCTTCGAATACCAATTTTCTCAAGTAACATCAACTTGCTGGTCTGCAGCTGACTTGTTGCGATTTCCTGACATAACCACCTGTTTACTGCCTCTCTGTAACAATATTTTGATCCAGATACCTGACTTCTAACTTTACTCAGATATTTTTTATGTGTAATATATCTGCACCGAGTTTCTCTACTACGCACCCTGTGTATATTCATACAGAAATCCCATGACACAAAAAAGGATGGGCTAAGGATTTATTGCGAGGGACTAGGGAAAATAAAGAACAATTAATAGATTAACAAAAGATTAGAAAAAATCGCGGCCTTTTCAAATGTAATAGGTGTTCTTAAACTAGTTCATGTTCCCCCTGCAACAATTAGGTTTCTTTAGTTTGAGTCTCTGTTTTCAGATCAAATATATCAAAGTATTTTATTGTAACTAATTGGTTATATTTTTGTGTGGCATTTAATACAAAATGTATTTATTAGACAAATCTGACTGTTTTTATTATATTTGGTCAATTCTGTAGTTATTAGAGATCAGATAATTAAATGGGCTTTACTTTATTTATTTTATTTATTCAACTTATCTTGGACATTTTGACATATGTACATAGCTACCACTCCCATTATGGCAATTTGATATGGTCTATTAATTATTCATATAGACCGACGGAAAGATATACTAATTAGTCTAGGGGTCATCTGAATTGCTTCCCTCGTGTAAAGACGATTTTCATTTTGCTGTCCCTTTCCTTAGTGGATTGATCAATCTCATCACCAATTGATCTTTCCTATGTTGTAGCAACAACAACAACATCTTTGTTATGATTCTAGAAATTATATATCATCATTAGGATCTAGTTGCCTGTGTTTCCCGAACAAGAAGTCATACACAAGTTCAGTGATCCTTTTCTACAAACCATTAACTCAATATTTACCCAGATGCTTCGTTTGACAAGGAAATATTTGTCAATAAGTTCACATCACTATGTCATAATAACGCCTTTGTCTCGTTCATTACGTCAGATATTAATTTCCTTGTGTCCTTAAAAAGCGCATCCAATTATCATGTCGCTTCCTTGAACATCAACATTAGTAAGGCACTGCAATTGATCTTTAGTTGTAAGAGTCCATCACCACCAATTGATCTTTAGTTGTAAAAGTCTCATCACCAATTGATCTTACCTGTGTGGTAGCAACAACAACATCCATGTTATAATTGTAGTAAATAGATATCATCATTATGATCTAATTGTCTGTGTTCTCCGAGGGTGAACAAAAAGTCATACACCTGGCCCATCACGTGGTTCTCGTCTGCCCGGAGACATAAGCATCAGTTCAATGCTAATTAAATGTCAACGTGTCTTACTTGAACTTTGCTTGTCCGAGTCTTAAAACACTAGACTGTCAGACGGATTTGCCTTACCATCTCACACGGTATTAAGAATGCAATTCAAAAGCAAATTTTGTAAATGAAATGACTAATTCTGACCACCCACGCATCAAATTGTCCACCAAGTTCCCTCCACTCGTGCTTAAAAAGTAATGACGTCTGTATAGGATTGAGTTAAAGGGTCAAGTAAGGTCAATGCAAATCTCAACAGTAAGTATACACCATAAGATTAACGGTAAAGAGTAGATAGTTTTCGTTATGCAAATGATATTGAGCATAATCATGACATTTTTTTCTAAATGAATAAATCAACACATACGTATAGTGATAAATGAGATCTGTACAGCAAGCTTTTTTTGTCCCTTCATTTTATGAACAGAAGAACCTCGGTCAAAATACTATTAAAGTATCAAGTTTAAGTTTATTCTTGGCAATATATGTATCAGTCCTTTTTTCGTATCCAATATGTTGTTAGTAGCAAATTGTTTTTAAAATAAACAATATTTGAGACTGAAAAGGAACAGGTCTTGAAGGTTAAAGATCTGTCATAATAAATCTGACATACAAATTGTATGAAGTAACTTGTAGACAGATTCTTATCAAACAAATAACATTAGCAAAAAAAGAACGACCTGTTAATCCATATCGTTCATTACCAAATAAACGAGCAAGACGATGAAAATAACACCAACAACAACGAAAATGAAAACAACAACAACAATAACATAACAACAACGAAAACAACGAAAACAGCGAAAACAATGAAAACAACGAACAGCAACGAACAGCAACAGTAACAGCAACAGCAACAGCATCAGCAACACCATCAGCAGCAACAGCAACAACAAAAACAACAACAAAAACATCAACATAAACAACATAAACAACAACAACATAAACAACAACAACGAAAACAACAACGACGACAACGACAACGACACCGACAACAACGACAACGACAATGACAACAACAAACAGCATAGCAACAGCATCAGCAGCATCAGCAGCAATAACAGCACTAGCATTATCAGTAGTTGTAGCAACAACAATAAAACACAACCACAACAACACTAATAACAACAAAATGAAGTTCATAAATACACTCCACCGATAAGCTCATTGGTCTACATAGAATCACTGGTTATACATATAACAATAACAAAGCTGTGGGTCTTCCGGTCACAACAACTTTCAAGACTTCCAGTTAGGACAAAATTGAGGTGGAAGACGAATAAAGAAAGCATAGTTCATGCCAAGGCCTCAAAAATCTAAAATTCCAAAAAGATACAAGACAGATTACTCTGTATAGAAATAAAATGATTATGTACCTAAGTGAAAAAGAGTGTTAAGTGCAAAGCTGGTGTGAATGAGAAGTGAGTAGCAATATACCCGGTACCACAGAGAGTATGTATGTTTTCTTTTGTCTAGCATCATTGTCTTATGAAAACAATTCGCTTGTTTTAAAACAGTATGTGAAGTAGTTCGGCCGTAGGTGAATGCACTTTGGGACAAATTCACACTGCGCAGGGGTACCAGTTTTATTATCATAATGGAAAACATATTGTGACAAATTTTCAATTGTTCGAAAAGATGTTAACTAATATAACATTTCTTGGAAATGTATCAAAATGCTTCGAATGCCACGAATCTACTTAACATTTAATATCACTTGTAACCGGGCCGAAATACAAGTGCAGTGTCATTTAACAAAATGGGATAAAATAAACAATAACATTTTTCTCTCCTGGTGTTTGTTTTGTGTGTGTAAAACTACATATTATTTGCAGCTTTTTCTATGTCTAGTTACTATCATATTAAAACAGACACTTTTTTTTGTTCCAACATAAACAAGGTATTTGTTAACAGCTAAAAACATGTGCATACATCAATTAATTTATCGCATGAGGTAATATCAAAGTATCGTTCAATTAAGCAATGATATGTTTGTAATATCTTTTGTGAGGAGTTACAGCGCAGCGTTTTCATTCAACAATTGTCTCACCACTGAAAAAAAATACAAACATATCATTGCAATTGCACTTGCTATTTAAACCGCGTTTTATTCCAGCGAGTGTAGATACTTTTTTGTAGATATACACTGTGCAAACATGATGAGAAAAGGGGCAATGGTTTATTTATCGGTAAAATAGAAAAATTGAATCCATCTAGATTAGACTGATTTATAAGTAAGTGCATATAAGACTATCTATCGTTTGAATAAATAAATAGATGGATGGCATAACATTTACCGCAGTGCAAAGAGAAAATCAAGTAACAAATCTAGTGTTTTACAATATGTTATTTTGCCATAAAGACGTTTCTATATTCTTCTAGTTAACCTAAAGACAGATTTTAAAATAAAATAACAAATTAATTGTCCTGTAAAAAGGGCATTATACGCCAAGATTTATTAAACATGATGGGCACAAAAAGATCACATTTCATATGTCAAATATTGTATGTATTCATATGTCACTACTACTACGTATCATATTATCTGTAGCTAATAAATTTAAACACTTGGTTGGCTGATAAAATATTCCCTGGTTAGTTTCCATATCATCTTGTCTTATATTAGTTTCTAATTATGGCTCCAAACTGTAATTACCTGGTATCTGTTTCAGAAACCCTCAGGCAAGTTCGTTATTTGTTATTTCTAATAATTTTACCAAGTGACACGTAATGTGTACCTGATGTTTTTGAAAATTTGACAACCTTGCCAACACACACAATAATAAACCAATCATGCAAGCCTATTATTGTCGACTGTCTTTTATTAAAACCACATAGGCTTTTATAACATATGTTTGTGTTTTAGGCACACATCTTCCATTTAACTAGGTTCTGGTTTACGTTATTTTCATCATGTTTATTGTTTGTTTTATCGATGATGTGAACTTTTTTATGTGTTTTTGCTAAACTATTATGTCTCTTGCTCCACTTGGCACACATAATTGTTGTTGCCTGATAATAATGTTCTTGCTATTCGATGTTGACAACATCTTAAAGATATGTTTCCCAATCCAAAAGAAACAGGTTCCCAACGTATTAGTAGTATCACGTGTGTTAGCATTAGTCTTTACAAAATGTAATTATTTTTGTAGAAATGAGGACTATTCATACACAAAACTCAAGCAGTATGCATATCACGTTATATGGATTATATTTTGAAGGGTTTCAGATAGTTATTTTGAACTCGATACACTTTAAAGAAGACTTCTGTTCAAAGCTAATGCAGAAAACACAAATAGGTTTAAGTCAATTAGGATCCACATGCCTTTTACCTTTCTACTGTAATAACACCAAACGCCATTCGTTATATGTTGCATTGCAATTTCAGTGTACACTGACAACCCGCAACCCACTGGATTTCGTTTTTTAGATTAGACAAAAGACTAATTGAGAATGACGTATCTTTTCAACAACAAATTAACGCATGCACTACACCTGGTAATCCTAGCCTGAACGAAAGCCACAACAAGTAATGTCTAGTTCAGAGCTGAAGTCGTGAAAGGTAGATCTACATAATAAGATATGTGGCTGTGTTTGTTTGAGGCTGTAATATAACGGGATAACAGTTTTTAAACAATCAACCCGAAACTTGGGTAATTTTTTTTTTGAAGTTAATTGGGTTCATTGTAATGAATGTTATTAGCTTTTTAACTGCGTATTGTCTGTTACGCGCCATAAATCTAGAAAATTCAAAATGATTACAGTTGTGTGACTGTTCAAAGATGCACCAAGGCTAATATGCATTCTGAACGCACTTAATACTCTAGCAAATGAAGACTATTACATGTTTTTGTATTCATAAACGATGTGCACAAGTTGATACAAATAGTCAATTATATTAGTTGTTTTCAAACTATGATTTTCAAAGCAAGGTTGGGGACAAAATGGCGTATAGCGGAGGTGAGGGGTCCCTTCTATGTTCATTCTACATGGCGGTGTTAAAAACTCAGGCCAATTCGTGCTTTCCTTCTATGTGTATATATCCCTCTTACAAATTATCGAAAGAAATAATGTTCTTCTTCACGGGCGTTCAATACATTCAACTGGCGGAGAATAGGTATAGTCGTTCCAAAGTCTTATAGCAAAATACTAAAAATGTCCTTAACTAGACAATTGTTAACAGATATTGCTTGAATTGTGTTGTTTTTTAACATGGTAATTAAATGTCTATTAGTTGTTTATTCTTTTAGTTATCGTGTTCACAGACGAGGGAGACAAGAGTGACTACGTCAACTACAAGGGATTCTCCCTCCTCAGCATTGTTGGAAAGGTCTTTGTCAAGATAGCCCTCAAGAGACTGCAGCTATTGTGTGAGAAAGTATACCTTCCATACTACTGATATGAAAGGACTCATCCAGTTTAATGGTGCCTACTCCGAGCCCTTCAACATCCTCAGTGGCGTTAAGCAGGGCTGTGTGCTAGCACCCACACTGTTTGGCATATTATTCGCAATAATGCTGAAGCAAGCTTTTGGTACAACTACAGAAGCCATATACTTGCACACAAGATCTGACGGAGGCCTCTTCAACATTGCTAGGCTCAAAGCCATGACAAAGTGAAATGACTGTCATCAGAGACATGCTCTTTGCCGACGACGCAGTCATTGTTGCCGACTCTGAGATCGAGCTGCAGAGCCTGATGAATAAGTTTTCAAAGGCCTGCAAGGGCTTTTGACGCACCATAAGTATTAAAAAGACAAATGTTCCCGTCCAAGGAAAAGACAGAGTACCAGAAATCAGGGTAGCCGACCAAGTCCCCGACTTAGTCCACAAATTCACATACCTTGGCTCCACAATTGCAGATGACCTCTCACTAAGCAGTGAAATCAACATACGTACAACCTTCTCAAAGCTGACACCAGGAGTATGGGAAAACTCAAAACTCTAGAATGCCTGCGTGCTCAGCACCCTACTCTACAGAAGCGAATCCTGGGCATTGTATGAAACTCAAGAAAAGTAGCTAAACTCATTTCATATGCAAAGTCTCCCCCGCATCATGGGCATCAAATGGGATGATTATGTGACTAATTCAGAGGTCCTAAAGCGCACCGGAAGGCAAAGCATCTACACCCTTCCAGACATGGGTATGAAGCCTGCTTCGCGAAGATGCAGTTTAGAAGCCAAGGCTTCGTCTTCATCCTGTTTTCAAAAACTGGCTTTGGCTTCGTCCTTTTTTGGAAGAGAAACTTAGGATTTGTGATATTTCCTAAAATCCTGGAATGTTTCTCCATCGGGTTGATTTTTTGGCGAAGGCAAAATTTTGTGTCTATATACCCTAAGGATCAATAAAAATCAAGTCCCGTTGAGTCGGGAAAGGGGGGTGCATAGAACCCCCCCTTACTATACGTCGTCGGCTGAGACCGATAACCCACACAAATCGTTTGGCTTCATGAATATTAATGAGTTTCTGGTTAGACATGCGATGTCGGTCTTGCTGTAAGAACCACAGGTGTTCGCTCAACTGATATGATAGAGCGGACGTTGTTCTATTTTTTTATTTGAAATAAATTAAATTCGAATTGAAGTAAACGTTTATAAGGAACATTCTTACAATTTATTTGATACCAAACAAGATATATTTTGTTTGAAAGATGTTTGTTATAGTACTTAAATTTAAAAAATACGAACAGTTATTTCTATCAAAGTCATTTTTGCATAATTTCTTTATTCATTAACCGATTTTTCTCAAATAAAGTGTATTCTTAATCAATTCCAAATTTAAGTTGAACTTGAGTTCGCATGTTGAAATTCAATATACTTTTCATTTATTTCAACTTTTAAGTGAGGCTTTAGATTTCCCAAGTAAGATATCAGTATATGCTAATAAGGTGCCTTTCGTTTTCTGTATGAGTGATTGACACTCATTGTTGCGTCACAAAGATCAGACAAGATGTCACCCTCACTACGACCTCAGTGTTGCCTGATGGGTGGTCCCCGATAGTGAACAGAAAAGTAATATAATTTCTTGTTTTAAATATTGGTAAATGAATATTAATATTCAATAATTGGAACTACCATTCTATTGGTTTAAAAAAGAAATTGGTGTAAACAAACAGTTTTCAATATATTCCCCCAAAAATACGCATTGCAAAGTCATTTTTGTTACAATTTCTTTATTTCTTAAGTGATTTTTTTATGAATTAAGTTTATACGGTATTTTGATTATGCTGGCAATATTTCAATAGACAATTATTTTTTTTCATTTTGACTAAATTAAGTTATATTTAGGCATTATTCTTTAAATTTCCAAAGCTAGAAGCCACTATGCTAAGGAGTTTTATTATCTCCCCGCAAAGTTTAACAATAGACTATGATATACCTGTGCATAGAGCGTTCGCAGGGCATGTTCATGAATATTCATGAAGCCAAACAATTTGTGTGTGTTTAGCATCTCCAAACTCACACATCTTCTGCTATGAAACGGAATTTATCGGAATCAATACGGATGCTCACGGAAGTTACCGACAACTTTGGTGTTGTGACTTTAGACCTTCCCAATTGAATTGTACAGCCACAGCAAAAGATGTAATCAAGCATCAAACTAGACGAGTGTCAACGTCAAAATACAAAATTGTACGAATGTAGTGTAGTATGTTTGAGAATGGATGTGAGGAGGTGGGAGGCGATGGGCACTTGTGTAAAGTTTCACCGAACCCAGAAGTCCCATCCCCCTGAGTAAATGATCAGCTGTGTGATGAGTGGCTAGTCTTATTAACATTGTGTTTTTGTTGTATGTAGAAATATCAATGTCTTTGTTCCTATGTACATTGTTATATTTATGTCTGTCAAGTGAACGGTTAACTCCATAACCAATTTTGGTTGTAAGGATGCCAAGTGTTAAGCTTTAAAGAGATGACATCTCCACATCGTAGTGGTGAGCAGATAATAATTCAAATAACCAAATATGGACCTCAATATTTACTTTAAATGTAAGCATTTGTTAAAAAGTAATGGTTTTGCTCTTTAAAATATGTGTGTTTACGATGTTTCCTTTACTTGTTAATTTATGTTTGAATACACTTATTCTCGTACAACTTTAAACCTCATAATTTGTAACAAAATATTAACTTAATGAGTCACATGCAATATCTTATAAAGATATAATGTTAATTTTCTATAAAGCCGCTATACTGTCAACTATAGTTGCTTCCCTTGTATAGATTGCAATAAGGAGTTATTTCCCATGTGACACAAGCTGATCATAACTCTTGAGACTTATATTCTATTAATAGACAATGCTATGACAAGAAATAGTCTGAGCTGAATATCTCTTTTGTAACGTTTATTTACTGTTTAGATTGCAAAGTGAATATCTTTAGATAAGACTATTTTGTAAACTCATAATTTGTGACGTCCTATTACATAAAACTGTATCAACTGGGGACTAACTGCTCCTTATGAGGACTAACTGCCCCAACTGAGGGCTAATTGCTGTATCTGAGGGCTTTCTGTCCCAATGGAGGGCAAATTGTGAACTAACTGCCCCAACTGAGGGCTACCTTCACCACCAAAGTGCTAACTACAAAAAAGGAAGGCTAATTGCGGGCCAACATCCCCAACTGAGGGCTAACTTCCCCCACTGAGGGGTAACTGCCCCAACTACAGCCTAACTACCCAAAAGAAGGGCTTTCTGAAGACAAATTGACCCAAACAAGGGCTCTTCATGATTATATGGCTGCCCTGTTAGTAGGACAGTGATGGCTGATAATGTATTACAAAAAAAGGAACACCAAAACACTTGAATGTTGTTACGCACATAGGAACAGTGTGTTTATTAACATACTTGTATTGCACAGCCTATATATAGACATGTCTAACTGTGGTGGTGAGAAAGAGGATATGCTGGCAAAACCACACAACAATCACAACAACAATCACAACAACAATCACAACATCAATCAAGTACTGCCTTAGATAATCTTCAATCAAGAATCAATCAAGTAGTGGATTACTTCAATCAATGCTGCACAGGAAAAGATAAGCTGATATAGTTGTCTCGATACCCACAGACGTTAAATAATTAATATATATATTTATGTATATTTCAATATGAATTTATTTTGATATCTTAATTTCATTAATTGATGAATTGTTCTAACTTACTCCACCTCGCATGTCATTGTCACAAAGAATATATATATAAGCAGTTGAGCGCTAGTAAACAAAATTGACATATATAAAACAATATGTAGCTGAACAAATCAGGCAACTTTAAGTTCTAACTTAATATGAGACAAAAAACAATAATTAACAGTAGATACGGGTTTCAACAAGCTGTTTGGACAAGTTCTTTATTTTGTTGAATACAGATTTAGTTAAAGTTTGTATACCCTTTCGCCAGTAAATATCTAATTTTAGCAAGTAATAAATCCACTTACATCAGCATGAATGAATATATTTCATGGTTATTTTGGTTGTAGATATTGATGTAAAATTCAAAATCCTAATTTTATTGTCTCCTTTCCAACCATCAATGCTATTTTGTCTGTCTTTTTGTATGTTTGTTTGCCACTAAGAAGTCATTTACATAATATTTTGGGGTTAACTTATCGATGAACTAAAAGAGGCAACCTTTTTTATTGGTTTGACAGAAAAACGTTTACAGTTGTCTATTAAGGAACAAATTGGTGATTAACATTTGTTTCGTTAAAACCAATTTTTGGTTGAAACCTGTATCTAATGTAGTTATTTAAGATTACCAACCCAATATTACAATATAATAAAAACATCTTAGTCAATAAATAATCATATCATATAAATCTAACAACGTTAAAGCATCTAAACAAGGGGAAATATATACATATATAGGAATGCAACAAGCAACACAGGAATCAACATAGTTCAATAGTACAAATAAACAATATTAAAGTTTGTGAAAGAATGAGGTGCTATGTACTCAAAACGACCTCCATTGTACACATTTTTGCACAAGGAACTTGGATTGGTAACAAATCACAAACATTAGTTAAGTATATAAGAATACTAAATAATAGAAGTGTGTGTAAACCAGTTGACTGACTTTAAATGTCAACAAACTTCCTTTGAGATATAAGAGAATAAACAAAAGCAAACAACAAAAATGAATACAAGGAAAAGTAAAGAAAATACTCACAAAAGCTTATGCCTATATGACACAGTCTCTTACTTTTTTAACTAGTTCTCGTCTTTCTTCCTCAAAAACACTCCCTTCCTCCCTCACTCCCAAACTAGGTCAAATAGAGTTGTACACATTTACTAGCAATGAGAAGTGCACACTTATTGAAGATTAGGCAAAGAAAGCTCTCAAACTCACAAGTTTAATAATTATATGGTAGTGAACAAAACAAACTGTAACACAAATATATTTGATATGTTAAGATGAAGGTAGTTTGAAAAAAGTTGTACAGCAGTGTCGTCTAAACACCATGGATTATAACAAAATGATCTAGTGAGTCATGACCAACAAGATGTATCAACTTATTTTTCATTCAAAAACTCTTTTAGGACTCTAAAACTCATTTATTGGAAACGACTATACTTGAGTGTTTTTTTGCAAAAGAAAAATTCAGAATTTCCAACAGAGGATAGTTTTTACAGTCAGGCAAGTACAGGTAAAATCAGTTCTTTAATGTTATTTTAAAATGACTTTCAATTTTTACAAGAGAAACTTATGCAAAATAAATACTTGAGTACAGTTTGTTGAAACTCTGGGTCAATTTTTTTGGAATGATTATTTGGTTGTAAATTTTATTAAAGTCTAAAAGAATGTTCTGTGACTTATATTAGATGGAAATGATAATTTAAATAGTAATACTTGTATTCAGTTCAAAGCTGAGAACTGCAAACAGCTTTTGGTCAGTGTGTGGTTCACAAAGGGACTGTGGGAATAGGAGATGAAATGAATTATAATTAAATTAAAATACAAAAAATGATAGAAATAACATCTTTGTACATTATTTCATTTATTTCCCTGTAGGGACAAAGTTATCTATCATTATTGTTAAAAGCTGCTCTGAATATTCACAAATGGATATTAACAACCATCAGACATAACAGATGGAGTAGATATTACTGTAAACAACTGTTAAACCAAAACTATCGATAAACTCACATAATGCTCAAGTCCTAAAGCTATTACTGTAAACAACGGTTAAACAAAACTATCGATAAACTCACATAATGCTCAAATCCTATATATTTATTTGTTAATTAACTATTTCAGAACTGAAAACAAAACACCAGTCCCGTCCATTTGGGTTCAAGCGTTGTTTACTGTATTTTATATCGATAACTTAATTCATTCAATATCAATAAAAGACACAAATAAGAAAACCACGCTCGATATACAATTATTACAATTTGAATTTGTTAGTCAAAATTATTACAAAAATCTGTTTCCTAATAGTGAATAGGAAATACGATAGTTACATGAGCAATTTGTGCATCGTTGTTCAGGACATGATTTTTGTTTTTCCTGTTGATTTATAACACATTATAACAGGAGGGGTGGAATCAAACAGTTAAAAAAAATGAAATGCTTTTAAAAACCCGAAATCCTAAAAGACTACAACTGCTACATACAAAAACTGAAATTCAGTTTCACCTTTGTTATAAATAATCTTTTACTTTTAAAAAGGTGGGAACTTGAATTAGATATGAGTCAACAAATATTTTGATATGCACCAGAGTATGTCTTGATATAAAATGGGTGTAAGGACAATGCTTCATACACTAAAGCTTTACGCTCACACGATATATGTTGATATGCGTCATGATGAAAATAGTCGATATGCGTAGCAGAAAACAAAACCTTACAATATTTTGATCAACAACACTAAAACATGTGAGCAAGAAGCAGCTTATGTACAAAATCATTATTTATATAAACAGGTGTGACAATAACAGTGCTTTGTATTGCTGATATAAACAGGTGTGACAATAACAGTGTTTTGTATTATTGATATAAACAGGTGTGACAATAACAGTGCTTTGTATTGCTGATATAAACAGGTGTGACAATAACAGTGTTTTGTATTGTTGATATAAACAGGTGTGACAATAACAGTGCTTTGTATTGCTGATATTAACAGGTGTGACAATAACAGTGCTTTGTATTGTTGATATAAACAGGTGTGACAATAACAGTGTTTTGTATTGTTGATATAAACAGGTGTGACAATAACAGTATTTTGCATTGTTGATATAAACAGGTGTGACAATAACAGCGTTTTCTACAAAATTCAATTGGATTAAGCAAGAAAAATCCTCCACGTGAAAAAATACAAGAATACAATAGCAAAAAAACATATTTACAGAGATATAATGTACATACACCTGATAATTCTTGACTAAATATTTGTATAAATACATAAAAAACCAACACTAATGCAATAAAGGTTGATACCAACTGATATTGATATACATTTTGATATATAATAATTTAGAATAAATACAGACACAAAAACATTCTAACTTAGTGCAAACTTATCACAACTTAAAGCATCATGCTGATTTGAGACTAAGTATAAACTATATCTTCTCTTTAGCACATACAGATGACACCAAGTAGGTTTGAAATAAAACATAAAAAACAATATACAGTCGACAAAGTCTCAATTCCTAATGATCAATGACATTGTGATAAAGTTGATGATTTCGTTGTTGTTTTCTTAAATAGTTTTGATACAATTCAAATACTCATTGTTTTAGGAGAAGACTGGAGGGTAAATAGATGAGGTAGGAACAAGAAAACACTAATCATATTAATATACAGACAAGGTGAACATTTATAATATCAGATACGCTTCCATAATCCTAAAAATACAGACAAATAGACAAACAAAAAAGAGGAAATCCCAAAGAAAAGCCTTATCATAACCCACCTTGATGGATTATTTAATGCAAGTTATGATGCTCTGCTAAATTGGAGATGTAATGTTATTATCAACTAAGTACTTAGAGTCGTATGGGATTGGGCAGGCGCGTAGCCAGGGGGGGGGGACATGGGAGAAAGTCCCTCCCCATTTGAGATCTAAAATGCTCTAAATTTGCACCATTTTTACTAAAATAAAATATGTTGGCCGCTTCACGGACATTTCTATGATAATATGCTCTTAATTGCTAAAAAATTGCATCATTTAAACCAATCTCAAAAATTTCGGCTGCTTCAAGGCCTTTGCTTTGATAATATCTAATGTTGCCCCCCCCCCCCTATTTCAAATCCTGGTTACGTGCCTGGGATTGGGCACTATATAAATCAACTCCATTATTATTATTATCAAATTAGCCAGGTATTTATATGTCACTCAATCTTACTTATTTTAGATAAACAAGATGTGTTACACCAAAGTAACACCAAATATTATGAAATTAAAATGATTATTAGTTTAAAAAATGTTTGAAAAAGTACAAAGCTTTATCTCACACATTTTTAAAGTCTTCCCAGCTGTAGTGTTTTAGCAAAATCATACGCCTGTTTTTATCAAACATAAATTTTTGTTTTGGATAAATTTAAACTGCAGTGTTTGTAACATCATACATTATGACAAACCAACAAACAAAATCACAGTAGGGGAAATGAGATTCTTGACAACAACAAATCAATATCATATAGAGACAATTTGTGAACATTCTGAAAAAAGTTCATTGGCTCCATCAAAGAAATGTATCAAACTTAGAACCGATATATAAACAGGTATTCAAGAGACAGGGTGTTCATCATAAATAAGTTACATTATATTAGCTTGAAAAAAGGATGCCAAGGGCAATAAACAGTAAACTGTCTAAAACTGAATGAACACTCTATAATGCCTGCTTAGAAAAACCAATAATGATATATTTTAGAATTTTCCAGAAAAATCACATATCTAGTTCCAAAGTAAATGTCTTCAAACGTAAATACAAATTTGCAAAACTTTTCTAAAAAATCATAAATACTCTTGCTTAAGTCTTTCTAGTATGCAACAAGAAAACAAACTTTTTTGTACATTTGATCAGCTGATAAAATGAGACATTTGATTTAAGAGAAAACACTAACAAGACCATGTACAAGCTATTGCGCTTTCAAGGAGAGTAGATAAATTCCATATACTCCTACCTAGTACAAGATAAATAATGATTCAATTTTCAAAAAAACCTACAACATATTAACGGTCTAAATAAAAATATCATCTTCTTGTATACATGATTAATTGCAATATGAAAAATGAACCACATAATTTGATTATCAATCTTAAATAAAGAATATATACAAAAGAGGTGGAGATTTTCTTATCATTTTCATTATGTGCACCATTACTAGATTGATCATAAATTCAATTCAATATTATTTGAAAACGGTGACATTTTGAAGTAAAGCTTGAAAAAGAACTGACGATCAATTTTTTTTCAAACCTTTGATTGTAACTTTTGGCGTGGTTGCAGAAGAAAAGTGATAATAATAAAAATAATTAACTTCTTTAGCACACAAATCCAACAACATGGAAACCACTACTAGACTAATTGATTTAAATGGATAACCATCAGTGCTCTAAGGCGATAATTTTTAGCACTCATCACATGTCATGATTTGATAAAAACCAGCCAGATATATTAGATAAATAGGTTGTATATAAGTAACACTGATACCATTGAAAAAGTGGATAGTAAGTTGTCTGGTAAGAGTTCTCAATGAGAATGATATCTATATATATTCTTTTACAAACTTTGAACAACACATTAATAATAATATTAAAAAAAACTTATTATGCCAAGATAAATATCATACTTAAAAATTATGTGCACTGAAATATTTATATGTGGGAGATTTATTTTGATAAATTATTTAAATTAACAAACAGTATTGATTTAATTATAATTCTAGTTAACAGTCAGCTGATACTATTAAAGGAATGACAACACATAGAAGTATCACAGATATTACAGCAGTCATATTAGCTTTTGAGAATAAGGATTATCTTTAATCCTAGAGAGTAATGACTTAGGCCTCATGTATTTCACAAAATAAATAACAGAAGAAAAATTGCATACTTCATAAACTAATTTTATGATATGTTATAAAACTCTATTTTGTTCACTAATGCCATGAAACAAATTGTCGATAAGTTAAATATTTCACTTTGTTTTGTTCACTGTTCAGGAGTAAGATTGGTGAAAGATTTTTAAAACGATACAGGTAACAATGATATAGGTTTCTTTGTAAAGGGGGATATATGGACTTTAGCATGGTCCGGGTGCTGGACTGATTAAGTGAGATTAGTAAACGGTTTTTGTTTGATTTGGGTCTATTTGTTGTGGTTCTCGTTCTTCAATGACACTTTCAGTTCTCGGTCAATATATTTTTGATCAAACAAGGTGGCAATGGATATGCTTTTTCAATCGATTTAATGGGGCACATTGTTCAGTTGACAAGAATGTTTAAAATAATAAATTTGGTGAAAACGAAAGTACACAGAGGCAGCCATTATATTAACATGGCGCTCTCCTTACTAGATTCCATAATAAAAGTACCGGAAGCCACAGAATACGGAAGTTATATGGGAACAGTTTTCATCGCTGTATAACGCTAATACACGTGGGACCTAGGTGTAGGAAATAAATTTGCTGCGAGGCGAGGCGAGAAATAGTGTGTGAAGAAAGCCTGCTTAAAAAAATCCATACTGAATTGAATATTAATGATTTCTGTGAATTTAGAACCACATGGTTTATTGAATTAAACTGAATGTTTTTTCAAGTATTTCGCAAGGAAGCTTTTCTCACATAAAAAAGGGAAGCAAATCAATCATTATATTTTGTTTGTTTTTGCTTAGAGTTCTTTTCCTTGTTTTATAAGTTAATGTGAGAATCGCCCTGAAATTGTGAGGAAGCGGTAATTTTGTAAACATCTTTTAGATATTCCTTCCGACTTAGCTTAGCTGATTTATTTCGTTGTCTGATTTTATCTCAGACGAAGACAACTTAGAAGAATTTAGTGTTTTTGCGTCACTGTCAATGATTTCGTTAATGAAATATTTGTTTGTGATTCCCTTGCCAAGACCACCGTGCTACAGGAAGCACTCTCTTATTTGAAATGTTAAGCATTTTATACAGCTCTTGACACCGAGTCCCATCACAAGTTTCTTCATAAACTTCACAATTTCAGATCGTCATTCACTTCTGGATAAGGTACTTGGAGAAGTATTAGTTATACAACATGTAGTGGCGGCCAGGCGCCTAGCCAGGGGGGGACATGGGGGAATGTCCCCCCCCCCCATTTCGATCCAAAATGCTCTAGAATTGCACTTTTTTTTTTACTTGTTTTCAAAATTTTACGCGGCCATTTTCCCCCATTTATGATACAAATCGCCCTAAATTTGCACTTTTTATAACTAATGTCAACAATTTCGGACTTTGCCCCCCCCCCATTTCGAAATCCTGGCTACGCGCCTGGTGGCGGCGGTAGAATATGAGAGTCACGGACAGGCTTGTCCCCCTGGTATAATGTCAAAAGATGACTATTAGTAGCAGCAGCAGCAGCAAAAGTAGTAGCAGCAGTAGTAGTAGTAGTAGTAGTAGTTGTTGTTGTTCTAGTAGTAGTAGTAGTAGTAGTAGTAGTAGTAGTAGCAGCAGCAGCAGCGGTAGTAGTAGTAGAAGTAGTAATAGTTGTTGTTGTTGTTGTAGAAGTAGTAGTAGTAGTAGTAGTAGCAGCACTAACAGCAGCAGCATCAGCACCAGCAGTAGCAGTAGTCGTAATAGTAGATGCACTAGTAGCGATAGTATAAATGCACTTACAGTAGTAAACTATGTGTTTGAGCGCCACACTATCTTTCCGGCACTTTCTCACCACGTGTTAAGAATTGCAAAAATATACCACTGTAATTGGAGGAGTATTACAACATATAGTGGCGGTGGTAGAATATGAGAGTCATGAACAGTCTTGTCCGCCCGGTATAATGTCAAAAGATGAATATTAGTAGAAGCAGCAGCAAAAGTAGCAGCAACAAAAGTAGCAGCAGCAGCAGCAGCAGTAGTAGTATATATCCCCAACGGAGGGCTAACTTCCCCCACTGAGGGGTAACTTCAGCCTAACTACCCAAAAGGAGGACTTTCTGAAGACAAACTGACCCAAACAAGGGCTCTTCATGATTATATGGCTGCCCTGTTAGCAGTGTTGTGGTCGAGTAGTTCGGTGAACTACTTGAACAGAGTAGAGTAGTTGGACATTTTCAACTACTCGAGTAGAGTAGAGAGGCTACTCAAAAGATCGAGGGGTAACTACTTGAGTAGAGTAGCTACTCTACTCGAGTAGACTTTGAGTAGTCACTAACAATAATAATCATTAAATGAACAAATCCAAAGACATAAATTGAAAGATGACTGCATCATTTACATTATCATGTAACGAAAAGAAAATGTATTAAAAATGGGTCAAAAGTAAAATGTATTCAAAAATAATCAATGTTGAACAAAAATTGATCAGAAATAGAACACAAAATGTTGATTACTTCCCAACAACTCAAAGACTACTTGAGTAGAGTAGTCTTTGAGTGGCGTGGACATACTACTCGAGTAGAGTTGTACTCAAAAATGTCTGCAATTTCTTGAGTAGAGTAGAAGTAGCGAAAAATCTACTTCAGTACTACTCGAGTAGTATACTACTCTACTCGACTACCACACTGCCTATTACTAACATATGCCGACACTTTCTACTTCCAAAATGAGATGACGGTTTTTGTTTTAAGAAAATGGTATGATTATTTATAACCTCAAGGCTTGTGCTTGAGCATACTGATCAGATATAGGTGATACCTCCCGCGCTAAACTTAATGTTTGATAAGAAAAAACAAGATATTTTATCCATTGGGATACTTGTTTCAATATATTGTTCATCAAAGTACGAAAACAAATATTATGTAAGATGTTGTCAATAGCAACATCATGTATGTATTACCATCTTTCTCAGCGAAGGAGATAAAACAGCATCACGATAATACCTTCAAGATAAAGGTGAAAATGAAATAAAATGACAAGAAAAACTGTATGAGCAGTTAACAAATTAAAGCGATCGATCTAAGGTCTCGTCAATGTCATCCTTGACACATCTTCGTGTATATTATCAATATGTTTATGACTGTAAAAACGCAATCAATTTTCAGAAGTGGCAATCTCACGATCGCGTGCAAAAAGTCAAGTGATGTGGTAATGTCGGCAACTTTGTCTCTCTCTCTCTCTCTCTCTCTCTCTCTCTCTCTCTCT
>JAUUEB010469082.1:0-11737 GCA_032362205.1 Clione limacina | reverse complement strand
CAAAAGTCACTAATTTTTTTCATTGGATTTAGAAGTACTATTTCACATTGTTTATTGGTGCTGAACCTTAAGGTTTGACAATCGTTTTTTACCTTCAGTAACACCTTCAGTCTCAATCAATTCTGAGCACATTGGTTTTTTGACCATTTGTCAGCCCCTGTGGTCAGTACGCTCAAGTTTTTTTTTGGCGCAGACATAATTTGGTGTCTATGTACCCTAGGGATTATTAACATTCAAGTCTGGTAGAGTCATGGGGGGGGGGGGGGGTAAGAGAAACCGCTCATTTCCCCAGACTTTTAAACTCGAATACAGATTATAAATCTCATATTGCTGTTTTGGTTATAGCAAGTAAGACATTATATATTCAAAAGAACTTTAGGTGATACACAACGCTATCGGCGCTACAGATTTAGAATACAACATTGTGACAGACAGAAGACAAATAATATGTAAGAAGATTATGAGTCAATTGTTATAATAGCGCTGTATAAGTCATATAACAAATTAATATCTTCCTGGCAGGTTATTTCTGAATAACAAGCACTGAAGAACGCTTCCAGAATATGTTCGCCCTTTATTGTTTATTGTTTGTTGCATGTGTATGGCTGATGATAAAACTTCGCAAGTTTTTTGATCTTCGTAAGATCTACAATGAACTACCTGGAGATAAGGATCATCATATAATTTTTGGAGATCTTCATAAGGTAAGTTTGTTATCGTGAGAATGTGTCCCTTACATGTTAGCAAGGTGGTGGCCAGTTATTGCCTACGGTGGAAAAGGGGAGTGGGTAAATTTTATCTTTTGGCAGCTATTCGTTTGTAAGAAAATAAGTATTAGTACTAGGGGTGTAAGGTTTAAAATATAAAATTCCAGACTTTAATCTCATTCTTCTGCTAGCTAAATTAGGTTTATGTTTTAAAAAAAATAAAAATGGTGATTCATCAAAATAAACTGAAGAGGTTAGCTCTTTCTATTATACTGTCAATGGTGTATTTTAACATTTTAAAGATTACACGACTCATTAACGTCCCTCCAGTGTTTTGTTGATCATACTTTTTTATTACTTTTATCATTTATTTACAAAGTTTCCAGGTTTCAACGAGGCTGGATTGAAATGTTTCTTCGATTACTCAAACAAGTACAAGTACTTCCATCGACACTATTTCACCCATTTCTTGGTTATTATAGAAAGCTACCACCCAGAACCAATTGGAGAAATCATTAAAGCGACATGTAAGTGTAAGCATATTTAACAACGTATACCGTTTGGTGTCATTGATATACGCATTCATTAACACATTTACCTTTGATTTACATATCCATACTTCCACTTCCGCAAGCTTAAGAAATGAGATTCGAGTAAAATCAGGGAAATTCCTAATTATAATATAATAATTATAATAATATACTTAACGTCTTTCATTATTTGATATGTTTGTTTCTTTGCTTTTCACATTTTCATTTGAAGATACATTTTTCTTAATGTTTCTTTCTATACATCTTAACTTTTACAACATTGTCGTCTGTCCAGTGTCATCTTCAAAGTCAAAACAAAGAACCAAAGGTCAAATCTTAAACCCAATTTGATCTTGAAAATGACCTTGACAATTGAATATGATCTCATCGATTCATCGCCTTCCTTTCCAAGTCACTTGATTTTATTTTTATTTGACAAGATATATGCAGTAAGCGTGAGTTTAAAACGCTTTTTTGGTAGTTTATAATGCAAATTTTGAACCAGTTTGGAATATTGCATAATTTAAACCAAAATTAAAACTTTGGTCTTTAAACCCGTTACATTTTCTCTCTCCATGTGGTGACCGTAGTTTTCTAATTTGAACACTAGTAACCTTATGTATTGTCTTTATCAGCTGGCAACTTTCGATGGTTGTTCCAGGTGTGGAAGCAGCTAAAATCTTATGCTATTGGTTTTCATGAAAAAATGTATGTGTCTTATTTCAGCGTCAAAGCCTAGCAATATTGGTGTGCTATCATCCTTCTACGACATGGGGGTACCTTGGTTAGGAGACGGCTTGATTCTGGCAAACGGAGAACGCTGGCACCGGGCTCGTCGCTTGTTAACGCCTGCTTTTCATTTCGATATACTGAAAAAATACATCAAGGTTTATACATCTTGTGCGGCTTTGCTAAAGGTGAGAAATGTTTGAGAAATACTGTCGTTTAAAAAGTAGATGATTTTAACCCGAAACTATCTTGGTGAGATTTTGCGAAGTTTATTTTAGCTGTTTTTCAAGTCTTATTATTTAAAATTGCGCAACAAAATCGACCGCTTACCACAGTGTTAGAATGAGAACAAAAAATGAAAACAATTACCCTATTTAGATATGCATTAAAAAATCGAGGTTTGTCCATTTAAGGACACAGAAATGCTATTTATTCCAATATATCCAATTTCATCGAAAGAAGCTTCAGTTTAAAGAGATATTTACATATGCTCCAATGACTACTCTTATATATGTCTTTTGACAAAGTTAAACATGAAAAACAATTTGACATACTAAGTTGATAAGAAAAAGATGTCAATTACATAAACGTGATTAGAAATCTTAACTAGAACCAAACAACTGATGTTACATCAGGAAACACATCTCATATATTACAAGAGATGTGTGAGACTGAAAACGTGGTTTGCCTCTTTATGTGAGAAGAAAACATGGTGAAAACAATCCTGAATGCAAGCTTTTCGGGAAAGGGAAAAAAACAGACACAAATTAAATGTTAAATATAAGCTACGTGTTTCAATCAGATGGTATGTTAATGTATGACTGACAAACAATAGGAATATCAATTGATAAGAATACTGTAGAACAGAAATATATCAATGACAACAGAAGTGAGTTTTTTGAAAATATATGTGTGGTATATTCTAAAATACGGTTTGAATTTTGGAAATAACTAGGCTAGAAAAAAGTGGAAGCTGCATGCATCAGAAACGTTAAACAAACGCGTAGCCAGAATTTTGAAATGGGGGGGGGGGTACAACTTTGGGTATTATTAAAGCAATGGCCGCGATGCGGGCGTAATTTTAGAGATTAGTTAAAAATGATGCAAAGTTACAGCATTTTATAGCATATCATCAAAGAAATGGCCGCGAAACGACCGACATTCTTGAGATGAATTAAAAATGGTGCAAATTTAGAGCATTTTGGATCTCAAATGGGGGGGGGGGACTTTCCCCATGTCCTCCTGGCTACGCGCCTGATCAGAAATGTTGGTCACAACGTGAACTAAAATATTTAAAACATACGATATTTTGTATCCCCACAAAAGTCATGAATACTTATCTCTTAATATAACGATAGATGGTAAAAGAAGTAGAGAAGACAAAGAATAGAATATCTTGAAAGTTTGAATTCTTTGGGAAAGTTGAGAAAGAGTAAAATCATTATCATAGCTTTTCTGAGAAAGACATGAAATGAGGGATGAATACTTATGTAATAGACATAGTAATAGTTTTCTCTATAACCCAAAAGTATATTCCGTCTACTTGAATTAGAGACTTTACTTTGAATTCATTAACAAATAAATGATATCATCTATACAATAACCAATGACCTGATAATTATAGGATTCCCTCTGACTTTTAGGTGTTGATAATTGGACTGAAGGGCGAAGGGGAAACAAATAAAAGGCAAGCTTGCCTTATGTTTCACCGTAGGTCCATTTATCAACACGTAAAAGTTGATATGCTTATTATTAAACTTTTCTTTGGTTAATTTACATTATCTCCAATATAAAAGCCAGTACTGGTCAATTTAATAAGTAAGACATCAATTATAATTCACAGAATACTCAATTCGGCACACAATAAACAAGAACCAAAAGGCTCTTTCTTAACACTTCCTGTTTAAAACTTGTGCGAAAAATTGACAGGGAAGACATAAATGTGAATGGACTTTGGGATTTCCCTAAGTACTGAGGAAAATATTTGGGCACGATTATCGTGTTTATGATATTTTAAACATTTGTGATTGGTTCAATACGATTAGTCTTTTTGTATGTAAATAAGCAACGAAGAGTACTCTTTGGAGCATTAATGACCACATGTAAACTGCTTACAGGAAGAACAAATCACGCACACAGTGAGTTTATAATAGTATATAGTAATTCGCAAGTAACACTCAAATCTTGGTAAATTGTATAAGGTGATACGGTTTTATAAAATACAGCATAATGCTTCCATTCGAATGCGTCCCATCATTCTTTCTCGAAAATATGTTTTCTCTCTTTGTATCCACAGAATAAAATAATGGACATGTCCTCAAATGGCAAAAGTTTTGACATTCAACCCTTGGTGAACAACTATACCCTTGATGTCATCTTACGATGTGCGTTCTCCTACAAATCAGACTGTCAAATAATCGAGTATGTTTTCGCTGGATGGTTTTTTTCTGCTATCCCAAATATATTTAATGGTTAAAAACTAATATGAATGTTAACCACCATATGGCAACATCCATCTCACGTTACTTAAATCTTTTTTTTTAAACTTGTGGGTATAGAAGTAGTTTGGTAGAAGTTTTAGCATAGGAAGTCAAAAATAGTCTTAGTAGTAAAACCAAGAAAAGTTGATGTTTGTGGTTTTATTGGCATTGGTGTCGGGGTGGTATTTTGTTTTCAACAGCAGCACTATTTATACAATAACAAAATATTAATTGTTTCTGTATTGCGCTTTCCCTCTGAAGTAAGTTTTAAGTGTTTTTCAATTGCTCTCACCCTGACAGGCCTATGGAAACAAACCTGTGAATTATCGTATACCTATGAGGTATACAAGGGCTCACCTGTTAAGACCATCGCCTTAGCTTTCTTAGAGATAGAAATTCACTACCTATAGTCGAGTACCCAGTTCTACCACTGGGTGGACTGGATGCCCAGGATAGCCACTTTCTTAACAATTTCAAACACGAAGTTATAGAAGATTTAATAGTAGTATAAGTACCAGATATTATCTGGTAAACTGATTAGTTTGCCAGAATCATTTCTTACTCCAAATTCTAACTATTAGGTGTTTTATTTAATATTTATTATGAATACCCCTGGTTTACTCATAGCAGCCGAATTAAGCAGGGTATTTTTATGAGAAAGAAAACCATTGGCTTTGGTGATTTTTTATATGCAACAATAACTAATATCTGAAAAAGATATTTCGTAGCTTTGGGTGGTTTTGGGCATTATGGGGTCACAGTCACTATCACCATGGAAAAATTAAAAATAGCTAAAACTTTACCAGAAGTAAAAACAAATGGCATTATGGTCATAGCAATTTGAGATCAGAGATGTTTGGAGTAAAGGGCAAAGAGTGGAATGACGTCATGCGATCCCCCGGTTTGGCTGGTCATTATTGAGGGTCCAGTGTATCTAAAGACTACTGTAGTAGAAGTATAAACAAAGGCACTGTGTAAGATAGAAGGAATACAATACATAATAGTAGTAGTTCTAATGATATAATTTGACCTTCGAGCTTTTAATTTCAAGACTGTTTCCTTTCTATCAAAAAGCCATTATTTCTTTTTTTAAATAAATCTTGTGTACACTTTCTATGAGATAACGGGACTGTGCACCTCAGAGAAATATTCAATTGCCAGAGAAATGATAGGATTTATCTTTCAAGTGTCATGATTACTGTAGCTTCTAGAAGTTGATTATTTTGTATCGCCTCAGTTACACGATAACTGTAACTGCATGTGCTTAGAATTGCAACGAATAACGATAAGGCAGTGATAAATTGATATAAAAGATTTAGATTTGGTTTAACTTACATTATCATAATGGTTTGTACATATGTAATTCGTTATTTATTGGTAATTTGGATATATGTACAGCAAAAATCGTCTATAGCGTCCAATAATGATTATGTGGGATGTGGCCGCAGTAAACAATTGGCATCTATGAAAACTTTTACAAAAAAGGTTTAAAATGTTACATTTTAGTTCCTTCCCAATGCCGACACATGCCTCTCATCCGGGCTCTTCCTCTAGCTGTGATGTCACTTGTCAATGAGCTATTTATTAATGATATTTTCTTTATAAAATCCAACGCACGCCACGAGTAAATAAAGGATCCTCCAAAACAAGTCATCAAGTTTAACTCTTAATATTGTATACCATGATTGAGCCGGTTGTAAAATATTAATAGAATCACGCCTAATGCTACATCATGTCACTGTGCCACTAAAATAGAAAATTATTATATTAGATGTTGTCGATAAAAGTCACATTATTACTGTGTATTCTAAAGCAAATTAACAACATAGCGGTCAGAACTTATGTCACAAAGCATCCATGAACACATATGAACTGATTTTATTCATTTTATAAAAATAGGATTGATATTCTAATAATCAAAATGTTTGTTAGAATCTTTGGCTATATTCCACAGGGGAGGTACTGAATACAGCAAAGCCATCTTAGAAGTATTGCAAAGATGGAGCGATAGAATTTTGTAAGTATCTCTATAGCAGTTGAACATTTTTATTTGTGTATCTTATTTCCGTTTTTTGTCCGCCATGAAGTGAAACAACTTTTTAAAAGAGCTAGAATGTTGGGTCGATAAACGCTCACTCAGTTCGGCGATTTGATCGTTACGCTCCTTCTCTTTGCAATTTTATCATTACAATCGTGGCAGTGAAAATTTCTACAAAAAATAATTAGTTTAAAAGTTGTTAACACCTTGTAATTTCTCTAAGAATCACCTTAGCAGAAGAAAAAAAGAAGAAGAAAGTTTCTAAAGACCAATCATCCCCTAAAGTTTTAAATGCGCTATTGAAAATACCCCCCCACTCCTTCTCGCCTCTTGAATTAAACCCCTTTCAAAACCCAGGCACTTTCCACCTTTCGTCGGTTCCTCTCACTGCAATTTTATCATCACAATTAATCAACAGTGGCAGTGAGAAACTCAGAATTTCAACAAAACATATTGGTTTTAAAACTTTTAAACACCTGGTACTTCCTCTAATTTTCTAAATGTGGGTATGTCGGAAATTATATCTTCCGGGCAAAAATGTCCATTCAAAAGGAATCTGGTGCGTATCAAATCTAATGCCGGCTTGTAATGTCGTTTTAAATAGATGCGTCTCGCTTGGGATGTATAGTTTCAAGTAAATAATTTAGACATTTTTTTTAGAATTATCAAAAAAAGAAGCACAAATGAAAACTGTCGAGACCCCAAAAGGACACGGGAAAAGGTATTCAGAGACCTTTTAAAATTAGTATGTGGTTTTTTAAGTCATTCTTTTTGCTTGGGCGCTTCGATATTATTAGTATGAAATTCTCAAACAATCCCTAGACGAACGAACCTACCTACGTCTTACAGGTAATTATGATATAAGATAACTTAAAATGTTAGCCAATGTTAAAAAAAAACCCATATGCAATAAGTAGTAACCGATATTATTCAATTGATTAGAAATAAAATCATGAACAAACGTAGAATTACTTATGTAAGGAAAAACTTATCTTGACCAAAATAAATACATCTGGTGGTTATCCAACAGTCATCAAATTTGATGGAAACATTTTTTATATTTAATTTTTCTAAGTTTTGTTTGTATTTTCCGTTATAACTTTCTTCAATAAAATACCAAAATAGATAGAATTTTACATTTATATTGCCAATTGATATTGAAACAACATATCATTAGGCAAAAACAAAATTTCTACCCCGCAATCTAGTTAAATATATTCCTTTTTTTTCATTCTTACAACAGGCATCCTGCAACCTTCATAGAGTTCATTTATAAGTTAACTCCTGGAGGTCGTCGGTTCTACAAACTTTGTGATATCATTCACAGAGAGACGGAGGCTGTCATGAAAAAGCGACACGAAGAGATAGTAGGTTTACTTATTAATATCTCAGTCGTCATACTTGTGTACTTTTCAATAAACCAGGAGAATACCAAAAGAAAACTTTGAAACAATTGATAAAACATGAATATCATTGAGGAATATTTGAAAAAGTTATACTTTTCCAAATTTCATGAGGGAAACAATTGCCCGTCTCTCGGGACGCCCTTTTCTGCTTGTTCCTTCTATCAAACATAATGTGTTGAAAGGATTGTAAGGTGATTAATGCTGCGATCCTTTACACATATAATATCTGCGAAAACTCCAATTTGAGCCTTCAACTGATCTTATTTCAAGAATAGACTCATTTTGAAATAATGAAAATATATACTGGTTACCCCCCCTCCCCCCCAATTAAATTAAATAGGGTGATTATGTGTTTTCCTCTGACATTTATTTATTTCCTAAATCTTTAACTTCCACAGATGGAACATCCAGATGTGCTTTCTTCCAGGAAGCGAAGAAACTTTCTAGATATTTTGCTGACTGCAAAAGATGAAAATGGTCATGGTTTGAGCTGGCAAGAAATAAGAGAAGAATGTGACACATTTATGTTTGCAGGACACGATACTGTTTCTAGTGCTATTATGTGGACGCTGGTGTCACTTTCGCAGCATCCCAAATATCAGGATCTTGTATATAACGAAGTTAAGTCAGCCCTTCTGGATAAAGATGAAGTAGAATGGGAGGATCTGAGTAAGTTGCAGTTTACAACTCAGTGCATAAAAGAAGCTTTGCGCCTTCATACACCTGTGTCAGTTATACACAGATTTGCCACTGAAGATATGTTATTGATGGGTTGTAAGGTACCTAAAGGCACTATATTTGGCATAAACTTATGGATGTTGCATCACAACCCTCATGTCTGGGATGACCCACTTGAGTTTCAACCAGAGAGATTCAACCCAGACAAGGTCGTCAATATGCATCCATTACAATTTCTACCCTTTTCTGCAGGATCGAGAAACTGCATTGGGCAAAATTTTGCTATGAATGAAATGAAAGTGACAATAGCAGAGATTGTTAGACATTTCCATCTGAGGGATGATCCAGAGCTTCCTAGTGAGCATGCCCTTCGCATCACAATGCATGCAGAAAAAGGAGCATATATATATGCAAGTCCTAGGAACAACTAACTAACTTTTTTTCTCTCCTGTGTTATCTACTTTATTTAGATTACCCGAATATAATAGTGGTATTTACACAATTTTGATAAATCACCATCATCATCATAGCCATGTGTATTTTTTAACCTACGGTATGTGATTACTCCTCTAATGAAGGTAGGGCCGGCTTGACATGTCTCAATCTCCAGCGCCCATTGTAAAAAACAATGATAGAAGTCATGTCCATCACCACCCAATCATTTTGTACACACTGGTCTCTGGTTTTCTTAGGTCTACATATGCCCTTATTTGACACAACATTCCTCTTCTATACTCTGTTGACCAACCCTTACTTCTGTCTACATGTCAAAACAACGCAATCTTGATCTTCTGACGATGGATGTCAGATCCTCAATGCCAAGCAATGTCAGAATACAATGAGAGCTGATGTTATCCTCTGGCCTCACGCGCATCATAGCTCTGTCATTGCGCCGCAGACGGTTAAGGGCACTGTGGGACAGTCCCCAAGTTTCTGATGCGTGCAACATTGCACTTCTGACACAAGTAGAGTATGTTTGACCTCTAGTTGCTAGTGAGATTTGACGATATGTCAGAATTGCGATCAACATCGTTACGCGGTTTTGGCACGTGTACTAATGGCAAGCTCACAAACTCCGTAGCAAAACGAGGGCACAACTTCCAGTTTGCACTCACCTACCTCCACCTCCACCTCTGTCACCGGCTCCTACCTATAGGTCAAGCTAGGTGTAGACATCAGGCACATTTGAACTCAGGGTCATTGACAAGACAAAGTTTTATGCCGATGCACCTCTTGTGGACCCAGTGTGAGCATTTTTTTTACAAAAAAGGGAGTTGCTACCCACACCGGAGCGGTAAACAGCGAATAGGAACTTGCCAGAGTCTTTCAAAACATCATGGTTAGCACCAGGCAAAATAATAGTTTGCCCATGTTCACACAAAGGCCCTTCTTCTCCATCTACCCTGTCCATGCATCAACTTTCTCTGACAGCTCCTTCAGTGACTCGGCAATGATGTCCAGATTGTCAGCATACAGATTGCCCATAGGCAGCATGTACGACACTTACTTTCTGAATAGAGCTTCGAGAACTATTATGAATAATAATGGATTAAGAACTGAACCCTGATGTACCCCTATCTTCACTGGAATCTAATCACTATATCTGCCTCCAACTCTGGCTCGGCTACGTACATAAGAATACATGCTTTGCACAACCATAGCCAACCAACCACTCCTCCACACCTTATTTGCGCAGAACCTACCAAATCACCTCATATGGCACCCGATCAAAGGTCTTTTCCAGGTCTATGAAGGCCATGTCTTGTTGGCTGTCAGATATTTTGTTGCAGTTGGCATAAAATAAAAATTGTATCTGTTGTTCCTTTCCCTGGCATAAAACCGAACTGCATTTTATCAATGAACACTCTCTCTCCCTGATGCGTTTATCTACTACTCACTCCACCACCTACATGACCTGGTCCAACGGTTTAAGTCCTATATAGTTGCCTCTTGTAAAAGCTGGCAATGTAGCTCTCTTCCGAGTCTGTGGGATGCGCTCCTCGCGAATGATTGAATCCACAAGGTTACGCATTATGGTCACACCGGCCTCACCAGAAGACTTCAGCATCTCGGCAACAATCCCAGAGGGTCTGGCTGCTTTGCCAAACTCTATTTTGACGATGGCCTTGGAAAAAATTTCTTTGGTAATTGGTACCGCATGAATTTGAATTGCACATTCAACTGACAGGTCTTCCTTCAGGGTTCAGTTGAGTGAACGTTTGTAATGCTCTTTCCACGCCCTTTGCTTTGCGGGGTCGTTCTTGACTGGCTTTTCACATACGACATCTTGGTTCTCTCGGCGCATCTGGTCTGCTAAATCTCTTCTTGTGTCAGCAAATAGTTTACCAACTTCCTTACTTATCAGACTTTTGACATCATTAGAAAACATGTTCAGCACACTTTGTTATTGCTCGTGATGTCCATCTGCTTCTCTATTCTTCTTGTTATGCTTTCTCTGTAGTTTAAGAACATTGTAGCAGGTTCAGGCCCTGCAATTATCCAACTCATCTGTTATACCAATTACCCCACAAACTTCCTTTTTAACCAAGACATTCAACTGTTCATGTACTTGATTATGTAACATACCTGAGAAACTCGTCATATGTAGAGGAGAGTGGAGAGCAATGGGACAAAATTTAAGCATTCGCCAAAAACTGAATTTCTTTAAAACATGTACTTGTTGGGTCAAATGGAACACTTGTAGGTAAAATGGGACAGGTGTGTAGGTCAAATAGGACAAGGGTAGGTTAAACGAGACAAGGTCAAATATAGGCATATTGAAAGCTTACACTAATGTTTAAACATGATTTTTGACTTGAAAACGTATTACATGACACATTACACCTTTTATCTATGCGTTTTCACGTTTATTTGGCTGGTTTTGGTAAAAAGACAATGTCGTTGGTTCACTATCTTTTCTCATGTGACATCAAGAACGAAGACAAAATCTAACATTTCTCAAAACTCTTTAGGCATGCTCTTCATTTTTTTTACTAAAATAGTGGTGTTCTTGACATAAACACCCAAATTTAAAATAAACCAAGGAACATCACTCCATCCAAACATTTTTAAAGCAACTGTCAATTGAGTACAGATAAAATAGTCCATAACTGAGGTAGCAGAAGGCACTGTCTCATTCTACCTGCGTCGCAATGCGTTCCACTCTCCC
>JAUUEB010469071.1:0-11737 GCA_032362205.1 Clione limacina | reverse complement strand
GTAACGCCGATGTGACGAAGTCGCTAGTAATAAATATAAAATCTACATAATATGAATGAACGTCTGCCTGAATGTTTGTGCCTGGCTGTTTTTGCATTTGGATAACAGCCACAGATTTTAACCAATTTAAACACCGCTTCGGCATGTTGTTTCTAGAAAAACCTGGTAATGCAGTTAAGCTTTGTATGTAAATTGGTACATTCTCAAATTTGTGATTCATCATACGGTATTTAACAATGTGAACATATTGTGAACATCTTAAATGCTCTGGAGATTATTTTGTTCATCCCTAAAGGGTGGTTATGATTTTTTTACGAAGACTACACCAATTCATTGTGTCAATCTTTCTCTGGGCATAATGACACATAAGCAAGTTGTTTATTTCAGAGGACGATTACATACTTTTAACGGAAACTATATCAATTTCTGATTAGTTTCATTCTTTGGTAGAACGTTCATCTTAAAATAACATCAACGAATATAAGCTTATAGGGCAACAATTGGTCCATGTGGTAGTGAATGTTTTGGAAGGCTTACCTAGGTAGTTAAATAAGTTTATTTCTTGTATACTACATATGTAAATCTGTGCTGTCTGTCGGGGTAATAATGTTTTGAGTTATATGACCAAGGCAAGTACCAAATATTTACTTGAGATATGAATGATCTGCATCAGGCAATTATCAAATGTATTGCTGGAGATACCAATGGTCTTACTCAACCAAGTAAAAAACGATTGATTTGTGGGTCCTTTAATTTGAAAGAGGCTGGTGTTAAATGTATCACACTAATGATCTAACTTAGGCACGTAGTAAAAATATGCCAATGCTATGACAAAGATAATATTCAATGTATAACCCGACATATCAATGATCTCACTGAAGCAAATATCAGATGAATCGATTTTGGTTCTAATGATTTAACTAAGGCAAGTATCAAATGGTGCAGGCGAGATAACAATTATCTAACTGGGCAATAATCAATTAACTATCTAATTATGCAATTATACAATGCACACATTGAGATATGAGTATCTAACTAAGGCTAGTGTCACTTGTATGACTCGAGGTTTGAATGATATCATATGAAGTATCATATGAATTGCCCAAGAATATTAGCTAATCAATTATCTAGCTCAGGCAAGTATCGAATGGATTATTTGATATATCGATCCAGCTCGGGCTAGTATCAAATGTATCTCTTGTGATATCAATGATCTGAATGAGGTTAATATAAAATATTATATTTCAAATAGCAATGGTCTGACTGAGGCAATTAGAATTGATGTTAAGCAAAAAAACAGCCGATCGGTTGCAAGTTTTGTCTTACTCTTAAATGCTTTCTCAAGATAATTGACTGGTTAACTGACGTATTCGAAATACTAGTTTTATAACAAATAGTGGGATTATGCCGGTTTCAGTTACCGACAAAGATCAATTATCTTCTCTGTTTGTTTATGTCGGCTTTTTAAAACAGTTGCTTCTCTTTGATATTGATTTTGTCCATAGTTCTAATAAAATCTACACAGATAAATGATTTAGGTTATCGTGATAATGTATTTCCCATTAGTATGTTTGAAAACAACTCTCTTCAAAAATCTTAAAACTTTTATCAAAATAGTACATCTATTGCGTAATAAATATTTTCGATGAAGAAAATTAAGTGTGTTGACAAAATATAGTACGGCCAGTGTTACACCACGAGGAGTTCACACACACCTTAAAACTGCGACGCCTAAAATAGTAGAAGGCCGGGTCAGGGAGGCCAGTAGCAAGACACATGATATTGAAGATGTACAATAAACACTAACAGAAAGTCGAAATGAGCTGAGACGAGACTTGAACACACTCAAGCGCACACGAAATTGGAACATTTTGAAAACTATGATACAATTTATCAAATTATGTTTCTTGAACTTTGTTAGTACCTTTAGGAAATTGTTTATCGTTCGCAAGCCATTCAAAGCCTACTTTTATAAGCGTTGTATATATAATGTTACAACATAAACCAAATCACATGACAAGACAACATTTCAATATCAAACGTGCTTTCATAGCCAAAGATTTATAAAGAACAAGTTACAAGACGTGGGAGCCATACAGAAGACAATTCTATAACAACAAGGCGCTGACCTGGTGTAACCAGAAGCCAAATTGTTATTGGGTAGCTGAAGGAATCAATAACCCAGAGAAAAGAATAATTACCTACATTGCTGGAGGAGTGATATTTTAAGGGGAAGGGGTCATTGGCGAAGTATGTATATTAATAATACCCCAAATCCTTAATCAGTCCCGGTTTTTATCACTTTTTAAACAAATTCTTATTTGATGTTTTTTTTGTCTAAATAGTCTATGGAGAAATTCTCACTGGTGGTGGATAAGTTTGACTTAAGGCAGATTAGACATCTATAAACGTGTATTATGTACTAAATCTTTATTATTTTTTATATCGAGTTTATTTTTTAATTTTGGCATCTTTCCATATGCTGCTACTCGATGTTGTATATCGACATATCAGATAAATATCAAAATGTATATTTTTGTACTAACTTTATGTTAACAAGTACGTTTTCCCTACTAAGTGTATATGTATATTCTACTATATTTGTAAAATGTATCAGATTGATAATCTTCCCATCACCTTCAGAAGTAAAATGGAACATCCGTTTTTTATCAAGCGCTTTTTGTTTTTAAGTTATGATGTCGAATGATAGATATAATACATTATGATATCGGATCGATAACCGATTCTCGCGCACATAAATAACCGGTTCTTCTTTTTGTTACGCCAATATTTAATGTGAATGTGAACCATACAACCAAATGACTTAGGCAGACTGGTTATGACTATTACTTTGTATCTATTGTAACGTTTTGATCAGATCCCAGTGACATGGGGATTTTGTTCTTTTAAAAACGTCTTGCCTTTGTCAAATTTCTTAAGTTCAGCCGTTCATATTATTCATGGTATAAGGGAAGTTATGTTGTCTTAGTCTGTCTTTGAATCATGAAATAAGTTTAAAATAGTCTCTATGCCATGACAATATCTCAATATATTAACTTGTCATCTCAAGGGCAAAAAAATATATAAATTGCCTTACCTGGGGTTATGTCGGCAATTTGGTTATGTTCATAAAAACTAAGTTTATAAAAGACAAGAAAGCTTTTTCAGTGATAACATGACAGTTTGTGTCGACCGTCTAACCATTGACGTTGTTAACGAATCATTTGCTGTGTGAATATAGAGTAAAAATCCCTCGTGAATTGATATCAATAATGCCATTCAAAAGACCAAGGTTCATATAATGAGACGCGACTTTACCACGCATTGAGTTGCCGATTTCTTAGGCGTCACTAGTGGTTTGCGTGGCCACCAAAACAGCCTCATTCTGAAACATGTCTAAGACCTTCTTAGTTAGAATTTACGTAGCGGGTTCTACGGAATTCGTAGGCATTTGTTATCATTTCCAGTTAAACGCGGGTTTACAATAAGATTTACTTTCTGAATACTGGTTTCGATTTCGATTTAATTCTACATCCGGCAACATTTCATTAATGTTACGTTTGTTTCACCTAGAAACCGAAGCGTGTCGTGGTATTTTAGTATTTTACGCGTGCATTTGAACATTTGTACATCTAGCTATAACACGAAATTATACGATGCATTTTTCATATACCGATGAATACAGGAGGCATTAAAACTACGATTTTAATATGTTTTCGTCATGGGAACGGGTTTTTAGTCTTATTTCTAACCGAGATCGTCTTTGTTTATTGAGTCTTCAGTCGTGATGCACATTTGTGCTGATTTGTAACGTCAGACACAATGCTAATTGTTTGAGAAATTTTGATTTGATCCCCGATCCCTTAATGCCATGAACAAAACAAAATAGTTTGAAATCAAATATTGCATTGTATATCAAAATATTTATTATGAAATAACCCTTCTAGTAGCACTGTATTTAGAACAAGAAGACACATTTCGTGAATAATTTTTGCATTGATCATATGAAGATTCACAATGTCTTCTTTCATCATATTTTCTACCTGACACCAATAACACAAAGTTATTCATCAAGATAAATCATCTATTTTATGTTACACTAATTTACAAAAATATTGAGATAAGTTAAGACATATGTTCTGTGTTATACCAATTTTTACAAAATTATTGGTCAAGATGAATTATTTCCTATGTAACACTTAATTTTACACAATTATTGGTCAAGATAAATTATTTCCTATGTAACACTTAATTTTACACAATTATTGGTCAAGATGAATTATTTCCTATGTAACACTTAATTTTACACAATTATTGGTCAAGATGAATTATTTCCTATATAACACTTAATTTTACACAATTATTGGTCAAGATAAGACAAATTTGTTATCTCACACTTATTTTTACAATATGATATATCAAGATAAAACATAATTACTTTGCTTACACTTGATTTTAAAGAAGTATTTGTCAAGCTTTGACATAATTCCTTTCTTACACTTAATTTTACAACATTATTTGTCAAGCTAAGACATAAATTTAATTTTACAACCTTTTACTTTCAGTTCTGCTTTTAACTCTGCTTATTATAAAAATGGCTGACCCTTTCTCTTGGATTGTATAATATGACTTAGTAAGTTGAATTTTAAGATAAGACAAATTTCCTATCTTACACTCAATTTTACAAAATATTGGGTAAGATAAGTTATATTCTTTATCTTCGAACACAATGGGACTAGACCTCTCAGTGAGCTAAGAACGCAAGGAAGTTCCACTGCGACTTACCAGCTAGGCAACCAGACTCGAAACCATTGGCTAATTTTGACAGAAACAGCGCTCCATGCACCCGGATTAATGGGGCTCCTTCGGCTGGGGCCAGAAGGGCGCTGGTACGATACATACAGTGGGCGCCCAGAAATCATGTACGGACTGCGTTCATTGAAATGTCCTTCAGTGGCGCTGTCTTACCGTTCTCATGACATGCTGTTGCAGAAAAACTCTGCGGCAAACAATGCATGCAGGGACCCGACGTTTTGCGACGTCGTTTTACTACTACCGTACGGGCGACTCAACGCCGGCGTTCGAATACACCGGGAGGCGACCCGCTTGATTCGTTGTCATAACTCTCATCTTCGGAGGTAGCAGCGGTATAGTCTATGTAAAATGTAAACGTAACAGTTTTCAATGAAGCCTTTTCAATGCATTAAAGAAAAAAAGTATTTTTGTATGTTTTTGTCAACTATGACAACTCTTTAGTGTTAATCATCTCAAATTACCATGCTTTACAGATTTAATATCATTGTTTTTTTTACGTCGAAAAACATTATCTATTTTGTTGGTTTCATGATCCTGTTCACGAATGATCTCTTACAACGCGTGGTAAAGTGTTAGTTGGTTAGCTGTCTGCAAGGGTAGTATTACGCAATTATTATATTTTCTGTCTGTTCATATGTAAATCTACTTTGGCTAATAACGTTTCACAGGTTCACTGTGTCACTGATGTTAGAACAAGTAAGCTGGGTTCATATAAATGACTCGATCAAAGACCACGCTAGTAGAGATTGAGTAAGACATATGCCGGATTCGAACTAGGAGTCCCAAAGTGTTAGCCAAACCCTTGTTTTGTAAGGAGTTGAAACTCATTGGTACAATTTCAACCCTGTTGTTTACCCTACTTATTTTGTATACAACTAAATGCCTGAGTCTTAAATTAACTGTATCTCAATCTTATTATATCAGTCAAGTTATGAGTGAGTTTGTGTAAATAGGAAACATTGAGAGATAGTGTGAGTAATAGTCTTAGTGAGTCAATAGGGGAGAGATAAGACGTTTGTTTCCTCTGGGATTTTCGTTTGCAATTAATACATTTTCTTCTCCAATGCTCTAATTATAATATGTACAGGATTGTATGAATTTAAATTAAGTCAATTATGTTCATTTTAATTTCAATTGATTGAAGTTATTCTACAGCACGACGCTACGCAAGCCACTTTCATGAAAACGACTGCTCAGCCTGGCACTCTCTTTTCATCGTCACTGTAAAAAGAGATCAGGACAACAACAGATGAAATGGTAGTTAAGTTAGTGATATCGATTAATGAGCAAATTCATTCCAAAACAGTGGCGGGTGTTATATTATCTACTTAAAGTTAGACCAGCTAAAAACGTCTAAAAGAAAATATTTGTTTTTTCACACAACATATTTTCAGACTAAGAAGTCATGAAGCTATTTACAAAAATTGACAAGCTACGGCAAAGTCAATCTCATAGCATTCATATTGATGTTTGGCCTGTGAGTTGTTTTATCCAGTCTGGCTATTCTAAGAAGAACTATGTCAATATTCAATATCGACTATGTCGATATATATTATCCTATCTTGACTAAGATATGAAGTGTTACATTAATACACAAATGTTGATAATTCCAGTTCTAGTTACTTCACCTAAAAACATTGACCTAGATACGAGTATCTTTTGTTAGAGTATTCTATAGTAACTGGCGTATCTAAAACACTAACACGTTTCACCCATTTAGAACTCTGTATGAATAAACTATCAGATTTCCACAGAAGCTCTTTTGATATAATTACTTATGGCATTGTTCTTGCCTCGGGGGGCTGAAACTTGTTTTGGATCTAGAAATATAAAAGAGGTTTTTCATCAAAAACGGATCGATGTGAATGCGCAGATGTAACTTGATTTGACCAATTTCAACTCAGGGGCTGCAAGCAATCACAATGAGTATAAATGAGACGCAGTATTTCCCTTTGGTATTCTTTCTATCATGATTTTACTGCGATTCCGAAAAATGACCGGACTGTTTAGGAGTATGCCACCCCACGCTAATTTGACACACTAAGATCTGCCAGGCTTTTCAGGTCATTTGAGCTTAGTGAACTTATGTGGTCAAGTGGTTATCAAAGTTGCACACAATTTGTCAACTCAACCGATTCTTTAGCATTTTGTTGTCATTGACGAAAATATAATGCGTTCGTACCCTACGAATGTGCAACAATCAAGTTGATAAATTTACTTTGCTTGATATTCCCCTTTACTTTTTGGAATTGCAGTGTAAGAATCACCATAACAACCCTGCCTTTTTGCTTTTTACTTATCTTCTAGATGGTGCAGAAAAGATGTATCACGACTTGACACGACATTCAAAACTATTCTGCTCTCTACAATTAACGCATGATAAAACCACTGCTCTTATATAATAGCCGTTTTTCTTTTCCCGACATCATTCATAGAAAACAGACGTATAGTAAAGAGTTTTTGCTTGAATAATCTGTTAACATATTTTGTGGGGTTATGAAATATCACATTTCCTTAAGTTATGTGTTTTTTACCTTAATATCTCTATGTTTATGTTTTAAATTCTTGTTGATTTTTTAAGTTTGATATCACAAACATGTTGTTTACAACGCTCAATGAGAAGTTTGCAAAGAATTGAACACACCTCCTGAATCATTCTTTATTGACTAAGAGTGTATGTTATGAGAAGCATATTGTTTGGACCGCGGTGTTCAAATCTTAACCTTGTAAAGATTGTTATTACAGAATCACATCAGATCAATGAGAATAAATTAGAATTTAGCTAGATCAAACTGATGCTATTATTTTGTTCATCTAGATTTCGTAGGCTTTTGTTGAGGGTTCTTCTTTTTTCACAAAGTTTTTTGAGTTAACTTGATATCTCCTAAACTTTACTACTTCTTTTCAAGATATGGCAGAAAATAAAGTATCATTGTAAAAGATGAATACAAATTGGTTACCAGTTTGTATTCATTTTTTACAATGACACTATATTCGTTTTATTCACTAACCACTTTAAAATAATATCGTGTCTTCTTTTCTTTTTTTCTCTGCGATTACGTCTTTCAGGGATGCTTTCGGTATATAATGTGTATGATATTGTGACTATTTATAGTTCCATTTACTTTCATCTAATTGTCAGCTAACTGTATCATTATATAATGATACAAAACGTAAATATGACATATCAGCTCAAGTGTTACCTGACGAATCCTTTTTTTCAAGACGAAATGTAGTTTATGCTCCAAGGCAAGAACTGAAGACATACGTTCATGGTTATCAGACTCATGACATGACATGGAAGAACAGCCACCAACGTACATCGATGACACAATGACAATTAGTATAATGATAGTAATAAAAATAATACACAAGGAATCAGTTGGTTAAGTGATTGACCATAGTAGACATACAAAGGCTACAAAATGTATACCCAGCTATACTGCAGGATTGACAAGAGGGTTGCAGACACATCTGGGGGAGTCCCTGTCTGTTTTAGAACACGTATCGTGCCAAGGAAACAGACCACCTAATGTTTCATTCCATTTTTTACACTTGACTTTTTATATGAAAAAAAGGTAAATGTAAAGCAAAATCAATTTTTAAAATTTGATGGCTGCACATTCATAATGTCAAACGCATTTTTATTATTATCAATGACTTTGTGGAACAATGAAAATAATCTTTTTATTTTCATTGACATAGATAAGAATACTTTACGTTTGAGCACTGTTACTGACAACATTTTAGTCCCATCAAACATTTAGAATGTTTCTTTGATTGGAATTAAGTCTACATTTGTGATTTCATACCAAATAGGCCATATCCTACAGTTAAATTCGGAAAAAACATGTTTCAGAAAATAATTTATTGTTCTTAGAATGAAAAAAAAATTTCTAGCTTATTTCAACTCTAGGCTAGATATATTTTGCCTTGATGTGTGGTCAGTTTTGATGAGCGGAAACTCGTAGGAGGAATCTCAAATCCAATCACAGATCTAAACAATTTCCTTCTTAATCACAAATCACCACCACAGGATATCTTCTAAATGCGACGTTAAACTCTTCCATCAGTGAAAACCTCACGTTTAAATTGGCGCCTCTAGGTTGTTGTGACCGGAATATTGACCAATGAGCTTAGCAGCTTACGTTAATGCTTCAAGCCATGGATGAATTCAATCAAGATCTGGTCATAGACCCTTGAGCACTCTTATCTAAGTTATACAAGAATTGAAAAGTATTGATTAAGTTTCACATGCCTTTTTCATCAATCAGTTATTTATGTGTGCCAAACTGTAATATCCATGAACTATCACGAGTGTTACTATTTTTAGAAACACGTTAATACTGATCTAGTATCCTCACTTGTGTCACACTTTTAATGTCTTATTGTGATATAATCTTACACGTGTAAATAAATGTTTACGTTATTTTACCCCTCATTGACAGGGTAAAGTGGTCATACAGAGTTTAAACAAAGGCTAGTCCCTCAAACTCTCATAGAATCAAGAATGTGTGTTCAAATTCAAAATCGCTTGGATTCTCATATTTACCTCAGGAGAGCCAGTTTGTAAAAGATATTAAGTTAATATCTTGAAAAAATAATTGACTAGGGTCCATATTGTCCGTTGATTTCACAGGAGATGAAACAACATCAAGACGGGTTCAGCAACGAGTCTCATTTCCATATGTGTGACCATATAGAGAACAAATCCTGCATCTTTTTTGTGAAAATAGTCCTCTAAAGTGTGTTTTCGAAAAGTCCATGCATAGAAAAATGAGTGTTTGAATATGGTGACGAAATATGTTCACTGTGAAAACAAATTGTATATTCGTTCTTTCCTTTTAATTTCATAGATTTCACAAACTAAGCGATGTGTGATCAAAACCAATCTTACCTTCCTGTCAAAACCCGAACATCTTAACCAATCACACATTTTGAAACAGAAGCATGTAAAACACGAACATTTTGTTTTCGTTGTCAAAAGCTATTTATACGAGCAGAAATGTAGCATCGATTAAGTGTCACGCACCGAATGACCTTGTCATTATCTACATGTGTAGGAGGAAGCCATTGAGGGAGCAAAATATGTCGTCCTCGACTACAACATGACTACCAATGCTATCAAGTGGTGGAAAGACATAGGACAAGAGTACAAAAGAGTCAAAGCAGTATGCAGACCACACTAGCTGGGTAACACAAAAAGCTAGAGTGTCAAGGACAGCTTCAAAGGTATTGCATGTCCGGTACGACCGCCTTTTACAAGTTACTGCTATGGTGTTTTAGTGTATTTAAATTAAGAGACCAACCTGCAATACACAGTTGGACATAAAAAATAAAAATAAAAGAATACACACAAAGGAAACCTTTTTTTTCACAAAAGAAACAACGATTATAACATTATTGAGAGAGAAAACATATCTGCTTCATTATTATTTCAAAACACTTTTAAATAATTAAACACAGATAGCTACAGCCGTCTGCAAAAACAATTCACATGCTCTCTGCTGGTTATGTTAAAAAATGACATTAAATTATCTCCTTTCGCTTGTATGGTTCATGATATTATTTCGTTTATTTCTGTGTTATGACTAAGACTCTTCAGTCAAATCTGTCTCCAATTTTATTTGTTGTATTGAGTGGTTAGTTAGCCACTTTTATTCGCTGAATAAATACCAATAAGATTGAATGTTAACCACTTATTAAAATGTTGATTTTCACATTCACCGTTTCAGCCGTTGAAGACATTTAAAAAAACAATACTTATCTCTTCACTGTCCTATTTATTTCATGGGTCAAATGTATTGATTTGTAAATGCAACAAGAGAAATAACATATTGACAAAAATTTAGCATTACATAGAGATAAAAAGTAGATGTAATCTTATTGTAAGTAGTTTCAGCCCTTTTTCAAGATTTTTATTTTTATAATAATCTTACTAAAATGCAGTCATAATTATCGAGTGTAATTAAAATTTAAGTGATTTAACTAAAAAATGGCATTATTAGTGCCCAACTCTCAATTTAAATTGTTTATTTACTTTAAAAAAAACTCAGGTGTTATTTATCAACCAAAGCCACCACCTCTTTGGAAGCTGTAGAGATTTCAGTAAAAAAAAAACGTACATGTAGACCGTTATCATATTAACATTTATCTTTAAAAAACTTGTTCACGAAGAAGAACAGAAGAAGAAGTCTTGGAAAGGCATTTATGATAACTGTAAATAAACTTTGAAAGAAATACTCGAAATAATTGAAAGCTATGGCAGGTCAATATATAGAACATTGGATATATCATTTGACAAAGTTTATTTTCTTACAAGACATACATTTAAAATTAATTATATTAAGGGATAAAGGTAGGATTATGAAGTTTTCCACCAAAAGAGTCTCGATCGGCGACGCCGAGTGAAAAGCATTGACTAAAGGACTAACCTGATTGGGACCAGGTTTCACTTCGCCTGCAGATCGTCAGGGCCTAAAATGACATTCTTCAAAGCTTTTCCCTCCTATTACGTTTCTGACTGGCGTCCCCATTGCGCATCATGTTAACTTTTGTTATTCTTGTTTATTCCCGTGTTGTTCCCGGTTTAGTCAGAGCATTTTTCACACACCCCTTTCCCTTGTTTGTTGTTTGTTATGTTATGCCGACCTTGAGGAGTCTATGTTTCCTCATATGTGGCTATTTATACATTAGTTCAGTGCGTTTGTTCAGGAGAGGTTCTTTGCTTATCAGGATCTCGAGTTTTTCTGATAGGCAAACATCGCACTTCCTGGAGCGTCGTCTATGCTCTATAAGTTAAATTAAAAATAAAGTTATTCAAAATAACGTCTATCTTTATCAATATTATTGTTAAAATTTATCTTTTTAAAATTTAACTTTGGATTGTTTGCAAAGGCACTGGCTGGTTTCAATCTTATGA
>JAUUEB010469060.1:0-11738 GCA_032362205.1 Clione limacina | reverse complement strand
TAGACCATGCGGAGCCGGGAGTCGGTGGTTTTGGCCGGAGACGGTTTTGACATATGTTGTTGGAGTTGGGAGTCTGGGTTGACTCGTTTTACACCTTGGGTCGGAGTCGGGAGTCGAAAACTTGGCAGTATTCGGAGTCTGCTTTGACAACTGGAGTCGGAGTCGTCTTCCTTCCCTGCCTATGAAGACCATTGTTTCCAACGATAATCGGTAAAAATCCAATCTAATGATTTTTATTCGGATTTGAACAAAAAATGTGCAATATACAGAAGTGTTATTAGATGACTGGTCCTGTTCTTGAAGTATTGAACATTTAATACTTCCCTCGTAAGAAGGAGCGCACTCCAAACCTCTGGTTATCCTTACAGGTGAGTGAACGCCAATAACCAAAGCCGTAGTGCACTTTAATCGTATAAGAGCATATACGTGATTTACGTATTCATGACTTATTAAAGCATTGGGGGACTTACGATACAACGAAGTATGACATATAAAACTTGAAACGTGAGTACTCAGATAGAGCACAAACTCGACACCATGTAAAATAAAACAATTTAATGTAAAATAAAACAATATAACCTTATTGTACCATGTCAGCATTACTTGTATATATAGAAAAAACATTGAGTAAATTCCTGCTTGGATTGCAATCAATAATACGCTTTAAACGATTAATGAAAAGAATGTGCAAGATTGTGTGCTTCGCAAATGAACACAGTACAGGAGATTCCCGCCTGTCCGCGCGGACAATTCCCGCCGACTCGTTCATTAAAATGTTTGCATCAGTATTAAACGCGTTTTGAACATGGAAGAAGAAACATGATACGGTGATTGGGACATGGAGTAATTCTTTAATAAATACTTTAAATTCCATTACTTATCAATTGTCAACATATATTGCTGGAATTAAATAAGGGTCTTCATAGTGTTGATTTACAACATCGGTCAAGATTTTACTGCAATGAGTTGTACATTTTTTGAGTTATCGTGTTCACAGACAGACAGACAAACAGACCGATCACATACTCTCCACGAGTAGGTAATAGTCAATGTCGAGAATTATTATGTTTGTTCATATTTCAAGAACAGGAGATGATGTCAAACTGAAAACGCCCAATTTCTAAACACCCTAGCGCTATATTTAGTCGATTACCTGTCATGTTACACCTGTCATGAGAAATCCTAACATTACATGAGTCATCAAAATTTGAAATACAACATATAAATATTCAACCACCGAATAAATATCGAAGTGTGAACTAATTCACTGATATTGTAGACCTATTTAGAAATGGTAGGGAAAACGCGAACTTAACTTCTTCTTACTTTATTTATTACATACAATTTTCTTTTTCTTTCTTTGTTTAATGACTCTTGATCATGAATTGGACAGAGTGCACCCGCCGCTTACAATCGATCCCAGCCAAATACTGACCTGACAAAATGATCCCTTTAAGGGACCCCGGGCAGATAAATCCTTGGTTTCTCTAAGGGGCCCTCCTGCTGAAGTCGGAAATAAGGACTAACTTCAGTTCAAATTAATATTTTTTTAACTTCAATTCTACCGAACTCTTGGTAAAAGTGGTTTCAAAACAACCTAAACTGTTCTTCACAATTTATTACCATATCACTGAAAAGCAATTGTAAAGTCAAACAAGGTTCATTGGCGTAATACAGCGTATTCACATCAATTCTCTATTTGGTTCACAATTTTCGCCTGATACACCTGGCTAATGAACGGAGGCATTAGACAAACAGAGCTAATTAATATCCATCGAATCATTCGGCTAATGAACGTCCCCCAAGATTCCGCTTATCATTACCTATGTTTTATTGTATACACGGACACGTTAAACTGTTTTGGTATAACGGAACGTAAAGAAAAAAAACAATGTTCATCCACTTGTGCTCCTAACATCATATTATCATACCCCCTATCATGACGTGGCATATTACAGAAGCCATCCACCTCCAGGTGTGTGCCATGTGATTACTTATTGAGTCAAAACGTGGGAAACTAATCACTTTTTGTATATATTTTTGTCAGAATACAGGTAGAGAAAAACAAACTTTGTTTGATTGAGTTCAAGTTCATGCATTTATTACTGATCTAAGAAATCATGACACTCATTACGTGAGCGGCAAATACCATTTACTATCTGTTATTTTCTAAGTGGACGTGAGACAGGTAGGTAGTGAAGGGGAGGGGAAGGAGAACACTTCATACCTTACGTTACCTTAGCTTGTTAGAATCTTGTTTTCTTCCTTATTTTTTATCTGCTCACATCTGTCTTATCGTGGGAACTTGTTCAGAGTTTATTGCTCACCTGGCAGAGCCTTTCAAAACAATACTCACGTGAGAATAACTCACGTGAGTGAATAGCTACTGTCACATGATGAATAATTACATGCCTACCTGTCGTCGTGTTAAGTGTGAGGTTTGAACATTATGTTATATATTTAAGTAGGCTATGAAATTATAACGTTTGTACAGCGTAATCAGGGCAAAACGGGTTATTACACGCTCTGGATATCAACATTGAGATGTTAAATGTTAAATGAGGTATGAGTAAGCAGTCTAGACAGTCATGTGATCCTCAATTTAAACAAAGGTTTTAAATAAAAGACTAAAAAATCAATGTTGTTACAGTTTCGGGGATAAAGATAACACTTCTTTTGTTAGCCGCGATTCAAATCAGACTGTATCTAGGATCATATAACTGCTTGCTCATACCTCCAACACTCAGTGAATCTAGGTAACGTTGTGACGTTGTGACTTAGATATTCTACGCCCTACCACACACAGAGTAGACGGTGTAGCATTACTCGTACACTCTAACCAGTCATAAATATGCTGAAACCGGGACAATTAGTCTTAGCACGAATTCTTACATCAAGAGACGTGATGTTTACCTAACACTAGATGCGTATTTTAGTTTTTAGGACACATTGCTTCTAAATAAAACAGTAAGACGTAGTGGGGGTTAGGATATCCAACTTACTGCTCCCAATATATACCTCATTGGACAGGAGTGCCAATTTTAAACAAATTCTTCATATGATGTATACCTTACTCAACACATTACTAAGACCTCCTGATCTTTGCATACATTTAACAAACACTTAACTAAATAAATATCGTAACGAAAATTAATTATAGTTTTATGTTTTAAACTCACAATTCGAGGACATTTTTAGAACAATTATGACTATAATTATAAAACAAAATTCAATTTCTGTGATGTCCATATGGTCAGGGGGTCTGTTAATAATCGAATCTTTATCGCACTCCATGAGAAAACAAATCAGGAAAAAGAAAATGTTAATGACCCAGCGGAGCTTTTGTTTTAAAATGTCAACCAGTTAATCCCAGAAAATGGTCGGAGGCGAACACTTCCGTTTTTACTAATTAACAAATCCCCATTTGAATACTTAAACTGTTTCCATCAACAACAATTAACAACTCATTTCTAAAAGAAAAGACGTTTATTCCCAAGTGTACAGACATCCAGTGCAGAATGTTAACAATTTGCACAATTGATTTGCTTTGATTGTTTTTTAGGCAGAAACCAGACAGGGCTCTGACAAAGAGGACATACTAAAATCTGTGATGGTCTTCTAAAGAAATAACAGAATTTCTTGCTCTTTTTGGATTAAAGACTTTGATAAAGAAAAGAATAACCATCTGTTCTATGCCAAGGTGGCATTGATTGACGTAAATGGTGTTGAAGCAGGCCATTTTTCTAGGCTCGTTGGAATAATTGGTCAAAGTGTAGATTGTATTTAAACAAAAATAAAAATAATCCAGAAAACTTTGCTGATCCCATGATGTCTTTTCTATTTTCGGGTCGGGTATAGAAATATGAGAGGAGAGAAACAAATACGATTATAAACATCATGACATTCTGAATGATCTTTGCTTTGATATACAAAACTGGTTGATTACAATAAGGTCATATGTCAGAGGTATACGGTTCGATCCGCGCAGTGAGAACAATTTTCATGCTTGAAATTTTGTTGAATTAGTCGGAGGCCGCTGTGGTAAGGGGTTTCATTGCACCCCCATTATTCTTCCAGGCTTGGTTTTATTGATCCTTAGGGGATCTAGACACAAACTTTTGTGATCACCAAAAACAATCTTGAACGTTTGGTCGTAAATAAAACTTGTTAACGAGACGACTACGAATATGTATTTGTTTTAACGCTACGTTCATTGGTTCTTGTGCTTGAGTTATGTGCCCAGATTGACCATCCATTGACTCCATCTCACATTGAAGAAGTGAATTTTCAAAATCATCGTATTTTAATGTTTAGGTGCATTATTCGCACAAGCTTGTTGAGAAAATCCTGCCCCCTCACAGTGACGTTCCTGCAAACCAGAGCAATGCATTTCTACACTTGCAGACAACCAGAGAATAACATAAATGCTGTTATTTAACAAAATGAAACAGGTGTTGAACCAAAAACGTTAATTCCTGCTTGTCGTCTATCTAAAATTAATCTAAACCCAAGGCCTGTTTTATCACAGCGTCAGGAGCTCGGTCTGTGTTTATATCAATTGCTTTATCATGTGTATTTTCCGCCAAAAATTCTTAGCTGAAACACGATTTCTCACTAATAAAAATATGGCTGATATAACATTCTGATCATGTAACCTTTAAATTGAGGTACAGTGTCCTGGGTTTTACTTCATTAAAAGTTGGCAAAGGACGGTTAAAAAATCTGAAATTACTCTGAGCACGTGCAGAAGACAACGAACTTTGTGTGACTTGGCACAAATCTGTTCTGTTTGATAATACATAATATTTAATCTCATTAACATTTTGAATCACGTGAGTTGACATGCTAGACATTTGGCAAAACTTAAAATTGGCAAAACTTGAAATTGGCAAAACTTAAAATTGGCAAAAGCAACCCAAAAACCTGGTTCAAAGAAACAGTTGTACAACTTCGTGCTAATAATGTCTGAGAATTGATGAACATTGTAAGAATACTCAGACCTCAGAGATGCTGACTATTTGCCAGACGTCAAACTTACTAGCACACGGAGGCTGATGGCGTGGGAATACATAAACAGGTGAACATTCTAGATTGTTATTGCGAAGGTCATGAAACATTTACAATCAATTATTCTTTTTACAACTTGAAAGTTAACTTACAAACAAATATGTGTACATGGTTTTTGTGTGACCCTTGTGTGACCCCTGTGTGACCCTTGTGTGACCCCTGCTCTTGGTAAGTTCTTGTTTTTAGAAAACACTGTCTCCGTCATCAACCATTTTGTTCCTATTTACCACAAAAGTAGAGCACTGTCTCCCGAAAATATTAGTTAAATTGTGATCTACGGAAGTGTTGAAAGGGGAAACATTACACTCACATAACTCTTTAGGCATTGGATTTTGGCAAAGACAAGAAACGGTGACGTCATTTGCCAGATTCTTACAGATAGGAAAAGTAATTTAAACGAGGGTTTGAAATGTCGCAGATGATATTAATATATTTGTATTTAGTTTTAAAGGGTTGTTGCTCATCAAAAAGGGCAATACATAGTTTAGGATGTCTCTTTGACGCGCGTCACAAATGTACTTATCTCAGCTAAAATCCTTTTATGTAAAATATCTCCCAAACTATGTTACCATTTAAATCAAACGTTTTCATTTTACCCATTACAACTAAATGAGAGCATTAAATAAAACAGACATGGTTTGAACGAGCTTGTTTGTAAACAATACTGGTGGTCATGCCATTCTGATTTGTGTTTAACAAGTCATCGTTTTGATTCAAGATTCTAAATGAATAATTCAACTACTTAAACAAAATAACTAACCCGCTGTTTGACTGATGGGAATCTTATAGATACTAAGAAGGTGGACTAATTTCGTGTGTATGTAGACAATCATTACAGTACGTTTGTAACTATTGTACTCTCTACATGTTAACATTCCTAACACTAAGTGTTTGCTTTCAAAGGTACTATAGTATTGTGTTGACAGATACATGAACAAAGGTAAGTAACAACATGTTGGTCAGTGTATAAAGCACTGTGATGATGATGGAGGTACTATGTGTTATTATTAGTACCTCCATGACCTGCGCTGTGAGCACTTTGTAAAAGTGGACATACGCGTTATAAAAGCTGTATAGTATTACCATTATTGACTGTGATCGGTATTTTTTTTACATCTAATGTGGACAGTATTCTAACAAAGAAAGAACTATAAATATGATAAGAAATCGGGGGCTATGACTAGTACTATGTACTTTTATACGAAAACTATCTACTTCAGATTTTGTTTGTACTTCAGCACAGAAAACATTTTTTTTTCGAATAACGTATTTTGAACAATTATTTATTTTAAGCAAATATCACATACAAGTCTTTATCATAATATTTGACCGCCTCATTTCAAACTTAATCTTAACGCAGGTATCTAGGTGATAATTATGAGATTAATCTGCGTTTTTCACATCACATTGATACACTTTATTTTACGGGGACAGTCACATTTTTTTCGTTCATCTTAGAATATGTTTATGTTTCTTTTAAAAAATATAAAAGTTTTCAAAAAATAGGGGGTGATTTTATATTATGATCAAGGAAAGAGAAACCCACTAAATGGAAAAGATAACATCAGTCATGGAAAGATCGTCCAAAAATAACCATACACACACAAAAGGTCACAACCTGTCCATAACACAGGTTAGCCTGAATTTATGGAAATTCAATACTCATTAGGATTAAGACCTGGAAAAGTAAACCAAATTTTGCTTTCATCAGCATTTGTGTGAACAATAACTTTAAAAGGATATGGATACAACTTACGCCCTAACACATGCCACTAGTAACGTCGGTGAATTTGGCTGAATAGGAAAATCCACAGAAATAGGATCGCCACCTGTACTGGGGTATCAACGTTTAAATAATTACCTCTTATGAGGATTAAAGTCGAGTCAATTACGAGCATTTACGCTAAAATAAAACAGATCATTGCGAATACTTTAAAATGCCCATACACTTTCTTTTTTCCATGATTATGATTAATTCATTAACTTTGTTTCTCGATACTATAGTTTTATGGCGGTATTATCATACTAGATGATTATTTTACTGACATCGTTTCTCGGTACTCAGTTTTTATGACGGTATGATCATTAGACCCTCGCATCATCAATCGTCGTCATGACATATCCCATTATTAGACAACAATTGCGCTTGAAATAAAACAATGAACTAACGAGTTTAGAAAGTAACAAATAATGACTTTGTCAAATGATTATATGAAAGTTGGTACTCTAGTTAACTCTAGGTACCATGTTGGCATGTGGCAGCCATATTGGTTTCCATATCTTGGTAGAGAGTGAAACCTGGGAGTTTGTCTAGAATCTAAAGGTTTGATTCCCTGGCGACAGTTTAGATAATCAGGTCAACGGAAATGACTTTTTGTAATGACGGAGCCACGTGTCTGACACGGACACGGCCATTTTGGAGCATGTTTGACTCTTGCGGACTAAAAGATAATGTTGCAGTTTCTCCCTGTTGGATCAACTACTGTTTTATTCACAGATAGTGATTAATTACTCCATGTAGTCCTGGGTTAATAGAATTGTCTTGACATCACTGTCATTATGGCATGTCCACGAGTACTGATATTGGTTAAATTGTTTTACATTTCTGAAAGACATTAATCCTTCCTTTCAAAGATGGTCCCAAAAGCATGTCATTGACAACCTCGTGTTCACAGCGGGATTAAGATATGTCTCGGCTTCAAATCCAGATAATCGTATCCTTAGTCCAAATAATAGTCACTGAGACAAAGACAGCAGCAATATATTTTTACAGTCATTTAAAAACGACACGGCACCGATGATTCCATGATCGAATGATCTACTTCTATGTACTACCTTTGAAAATCAAGAAATGAATTCAGTGAACTTATCATAACATATGTGTTTATAAAGATGTAATCATCAATGAAAATGATTTAAATATTCTATGGAAGTGCGTCCTTGGGCATATTCTATACGTCATAATAAATTACACTTGCACGTGTCGAACTATAGTACACTCACCCCTCTGTATCCATGGTAACCATGACATCATTATAAGAAACAAACATTCTATGTTGAATTGGTTTCTTATGAAAGTGTAGAGCATCTTTCATCAAAATATCTAATTGCATTAACATTGTATAAGCTTAACATGTTGTCATTGAATACTTAGTTATCTAATTGGACAGCGAAGATCATTAATAATGATTCTCGAAATCTCCTTGTCACATCCAATTGTGTTAGTGTTATATTAGAGCAACTTCACATGCGGAGTATCACTTGTTGTGAGACTCTTCTTCTCTTGGTTTCCGATTTCTTTAAGACATTGACTTATAGTTACAGTAGCGTTAGCCATTGGTTTAATTTCATTTTTTAATAATCAATTTTTCGAGGCCCGGGATGGTCTATTGGTGAGCATACTCGATTCTCACATGATAGGTAATGGGTTCGAGCCCTCGCATCACCTCTAGTCATCTTCGGTAATACCCTGGAGAAGTATTTTCACCCCATTTCCCACTTGGCGCTGCACAGCAGCGACTCGCAATGACTTTAAATGATTGTATAAAAAAATGCCCCCACGGGACATAAACACCTTCGGGGAAGGTATCAAAGGGATTATACCGTACTCTCATTCTTTCGGGACTAAAAAGTTTTTGAAGATACCAAAGTGACAATGGCACACTAGAGGTTATCCTTCTATCTTAGAAAACGATCACCCTAATGTCCTTATCGATTATTTACAAAATACTCTGATATAAGGCAGAGGCCTTGGTTATTCGATTAGGTCACTACAAGAATCAAGAATCTCAAGATCTTTCATATCCTTCCTTTGAGATAATTCGTAAAGGTCGTCGACAAAAAATTAGATATAATATTACAACTGGCTTTTCGTTGTGTACATCTGCTATAAGACAACTTGAACCCATTTACTTTTGTGTGTTTTGATTGCTTATAACGCTCCTGTTTTAACACTGTTGTGTTCACCTGCCATCGTCTTAACGATGGGCACCTTTCGCTTCAGAAAAATTAACACTTATAACGTCTTCTTGTTTCAAAAGTTCAGACTTCAATTCGGGATATTTATCTAAGTGGCTCTTGTAAGAAAAAATTAGAAATCTAGCTATACACTTAACTATATATAGTGCTTAGAATATATTCAATATCTGGGGATATCAAACAAATATGAACAATTGCACAGCTGCTAGTAGGGACAGTTGGACGCATTTAAGCCTGGATCTTTGCCAAATGTTCGGAAACAACAAGAGATAAAAAAAAAAGAATTACTGTAAAACACTTTTATTCCGCGAAAATTCTGGCAATTCGCAAAAAAATCCCTCCCGCAATATTTGTGACTCATGACGCATATGGTTTACGTTAAGAAATGATGTAATGGAAGAGATGGATGACCTTGGTACGAATAATACAATTTAAGTCAACGCCTCGGCAAAGATGCTTGCGTTAAGAAAACAAACTACTATAATGCTTTTAAAGACCGCAAAGCAAAGATAATCGCATTTTAGACAGGCCAGTTTTCGCGGGGGAAAAAGTCCATAGCGAAAGCTAGTCTTCTCGTGAAAAAAGTGTTTTACAGTTTATTATAATATATATGTCTGTTTTTCTCATATCATATAAAAATATGTTCTCCTATTACGGGTTAATGACACAAAAAGACGTGGTACTAAATATATAAACGGAAGGTATCAATAGTGACCTTGAGGATATTTTGTCTTTATTTCTCTGTGAGCTTTAAATGTGAATGAACTGACACAATGGAATAAAAACATGAAGAATATAAGAAATGTAAGAACTATTATTAAGATTTCTACACATGAGAGTACTCTTTAGTGACAAATGTCAGAGAGTTAAAGACAATTTTACAAGATGTTGCTCATTTATACCAATTTAACATTCTTGTTTTGCGTACAAGCCCTTTTGTTTGGGCTTGACTTTAGCCGGGTTAACTGACATTTAATTATTATTTCTCGACACCAAGAATTTGTGTAGAGTATGTGACGCTGTCCGTTTGTCTGTCTGTCTGTCTGACTGCTGTGTACACGAGAACTCAAGAAATATACAACTCATTGCCGTAAAATCGTGTTCGATGTTCTTAATCAACACGATGAAAACGCCTATTTAATTCCAGCAATATCTGTTAACAATTGGCATAGTTATGGAATTTAAAATGATTACCAAAGAATGATAGAGAAATACTCTATTGAGACAATCACTGAACCATGTTTCTTCTTCCTTGTTCAAAAGGCCTTTAATACCAGTGCGGACTTTTCTCACCGGTGCGCACTTTTCGCACGGACAGATGGGAAGCTTTGTACTGGTTGTACCGTTATTGATTGCAATCCAAGCAGGAATTTAATTTTCTCATTTTTTTCGATACATATTTTGATAAATTTATATTTAAGTAATGCTGACATTTTACAATAAGGAAATGTTTTATTTTACATGATGTCGGGTTTGTACTCTATCTGAGTACTCATGTTTCTAGTTTTACATAGTATCGAGTTTGTACTCTATCTGAGTACTCATGTTTCTAGTTTTACATGATGTCGAGTTTGTACTCTATCTGAGTACTCATGTTTCTAGTTTTACATGGTGTCGAGTTTGTACTATATCTGAGTACTCATGTTTCTAGTTTTACATGGTGTCGAGTTTGTACTATAACTGAGTACTCATGTTTCTAGTTGCATTTTTGCTAAGACGCGGTATCATAAAAACGTACAAAACATAACTTTTATCAATGGCAAATTGATACAAAAAGATAAAGCTTTTATTGTGCACTTCTTGTCTACGCAAATAATTGCCATGTTGTGAGTAGTAATTAAAAAAGCACAAAACATGTAACAACCACTCGGTTTCTAAAACAATCAGCGTAAAACTAATCTAAGCACAGTTCAACAGGAAACAATCATGTCATACAGTCACTGTGTGAAGCTCAAGTTAATTGGTCACACAGCTTTTTTAAATTGAATGTTTAAAAGTATATAGGTATGAATGGAACAGAGTATATTAGGCGCGTTATCCAGGTGTGGAAAAAATGTTTCAACCTCGTACAGTATTCAATTTCTTTAACTGCTGTTGTTCCGTTGAGCTACTTGCTTTTTCATTAAAGAAATATTATTTGTTCTGTTTAAGAACTGTTAAATGCTATATGTGATAACGTGAATTACAGAAATCTTACCGGTTCTCTTAAACATTTTTGTTACTCTATTTCTAATGTTTCCCTATATGTATTTTCATCATTTCCCTTTTTGTTTGCCTCCTTTATGCTCTTTAAATTCATGATTTTGCACAACGTACAGATTTATTCTCCCTCTCTTGATATGTCACTCATATAAAAGCCGGGTTATGGAGCGTTGACAAATGACGTCATTTCTTTTTGGAGGGGGGGGTGAAATTGTCCCATAACCCGACCCCATTTGCAGCTTCTGTCAGACCCCCAAAAACATTTATTTAAATATGGTGCCCGTCACCGATTATGTTAACCAGGAGGGGTATAAAAGGAGGCAACATAAGGTGCCAGGGTGAGGGGTGTTGATTTTAAGTTTACAAATTTTAGGATATGTACAACATCAATAATAAATTTATACACTATCCATCAGAATTACACTGGCTTCCGGTACACTTGAGAATTAACTTCAAGATAGCCCTCTTTTGCTTCAAAGCGTTAAATGGTC